>CALNHX010000720.1:0-294220 GCA_940337035.1 Agriotes lineatus | reverse complement strand
AGGGGTTGATTAGGGCAAAATCCTAAAATACGTTTCTAGGTATTTGCATTGATAATCTTTGCAAGCGAACACCAAATTGATATCTTATCGGGTGTAAGAGATATTCAGAAATTCGTGTAAACACAGTTTACCCTTTTTCACCCCTTTTGGGTTAAAAATTTTTAAATTCCCTTAAACCGCTTTCTAAATATTTCAAAAATACATTTATATGCCAAAAAAGAATGTTTTAACTCAATAAACATAGGAGATACGAAGGGTTCTTTAATTCACCCCAATCCAGATTTGCACTTTTAGGGGTTGATTAGGGCAAAATCATAAAATACGTTTCTAGGTATTTGCATTAATAATATTTGCAAGCGAACACCAAATTGATATTTTATCGGGTGTAAGAGATATTGAAGAATTCGTGTAAACACAGTTTACCCCTTTTCACCCCTTTAGGTTTAAAAATTTCAAATTTCCTTAAACCGCTTTCTAAATATTTCAAAAATACATTTATATGCCAAAAAAGAATGTTTTAACTCAATAAACATAGGAGATTCGAAGGGTTCTTTAATTCACCCCCAATCCAGATTTGCACCTTTAGGGGTTGATTAGGGCAAAATCCTAAAACACGTTTCTAGGTATTTGCATTGACAATCTTTGCAAGCGAACACCAAATTGATATCTTATCGGGTGTAAGAGATATTGAAGAATTCGTGTAAACGCAGTTTACCCCTTTTCACCCCTTTAGGGTTAAAAAATTTCAAATTTCCTTAAACCGCTTTCTAAATATTTCAAAAATACATTTATATGCCAAAAAAGAATGTTTTAACTCAATAAACATAGGATATTCGAAGGGTTCTTTAATTCACCCCCAATCCAGATGTGCACCTTTAGGGGTTGATTAGGGCAAAATCCTAAAACACGTTTCTAGGTATTTGCATTGATAATCTTTGCAAGCAAACACCAAATTGATATCTTATCGGGTGTATGAGATATTGAAGAATTCGTGAAAACACATTTTACCCCTTTTCACCTCCTTAGGGGTCGAATTTCAAAAAATCCCTTCTTAGCACTACCTTACATAACAAATTGAACCTTCCACCCAAATTTCAAGTTTTTAGTGCCAGTGGTTTCGGCTCTGCGTTGATTAGTCAGGGTTGTGACTTTCCTTTATATATGTATAGACTAGCTTTTACCCGCGACTTCGTTCGCGCGAGGTTCGTTATTTGTGTATTAAATAATGTTCCGTCCCGCCCCGCCCCGTCTCGACCCTTCCCGTCCCGTCCCGCCCCTTTCCCTCCCGTCCAGTCCCGTCCCTTCCCGTCCCGTCCCGCCCCTCCTCTTCCATCCCATCCCCTCCCCTTCCATCCCATCTTTTTCCTTCCCTTTCCGTCCCGTCCGTCCCGCCCCGCCCCGCCCCGTCCCGCTTTGCCCCGTCCCGTCCCGTCCCGTTCCGTCCCTTCCCTTCCCGTCCAGTCCCGTCCCGCTCAGTCCCGTCCCGTCCAGTCCGTCCCGTTCCGTCCAGTCTAGTCCCGTCCCGTCCCGTTTCTTCCCTTATGTCATGTTCACCGTCTTGGACTTAAAAATAAATGCCATTTTCGCAATCAACGTCCCAATAAACTTCAATAACGACACCCATATCGATTTTTAGGCTTACTTACCTCATTTCACCCCCTAAGGGGTTGATTTTCGGAAAATCACGAAATACGTGTTTGATTATTTGTTTTTAGGAGTACTCCTACGAAGTTTCAAGTCGAAATGTCTATTTAATATTATTTTTCCATACAAAATTGGAACCCCCATTTTACCCCTTTAGGGGTTGAATTTCGAAATATCCTTCCTTATTCCTTGTATACATCATAAAGGGAACCTCTGTGCAAAATTTCAGCTTTCTAGGTCCAAGGGTTTGGGCTGGGCGTTGATGAGTCAGTCAGTCAGTCAGGACTTTTAGAAATATATATAAGAAGATTACCCCGTGGCGTCAATAAGTCGCAATGAAACGTTCCGTGCTTCCTGGAAATATTTGGTCTTATGTCGCATTAGGTGGCGCAATACTTTCAATTGGGCAAAGGAAGATGTAGCGTGTTGTATTGTAAGAGAGAGATGCGTTATAGAAAGCGGCAACAGCCGTTAGGTTTGTCCGCGTCTTCTAGATTCATTCCCGCTTACGCCTCGAGTTAACAAGTGTGCTTTTCGTTGATTCTTGTAACCATTGAGGTTGTGAGTTGTTTTCGTTTCGTGGAAACCCTTTGCTGCCCTGTGAACATGGGTGTCGGAGTTAAAGTGGCGTTAAATAAGTTAGTCGTGGTCAAAGAATCGTACCGCGGGGTTGCGAAACCTCCAATTACGGCTTCAGCGGATTAATTACCGGATTCTTAAAGGCACCAGCTCTAGCTTAACCCGACGTCGTGTTGATTGGTGAAAAGCAAACACTCGACAACTACCGAGGCATAAACCTACTGAATACGTGCTTAAAAATCACTACAAAACTGATAGCTAGAAAATGAGAAGAAATAATAGAACTGCGCGATTACCAGCAAGGATTTTTACACAATAGGTCATGCCTAGATGCAATATTTGTAATCAGACAAATGACAGAAAAAGCATTAGAATTCAATAAGCCTGCTTTCTTCTGCTTTGTCGACATGAAGAAGGCATTTGATAACTTACAACTTCAACAAGTAATAGATACGCTACAAGAAAATAACGTACCGAATGGACTGATATGCTGATATCCCTTACACGGAACATATACACTGACAACTATACCCACATAAAAACTCCGAAGGGGCTAATACCAAACAAAATTCACCTTACTAAAGGAATTAGACAAGGGAATTCACTAAGCGCACTTTTATTTAATATGGTGATGAACGAAATAATAAAAACAACACTCCATAGATGCCATCGCGGATATAAAATGGGAAACCACGAAAATCGATTAATATGTTACGCCAACGACGCAACCCTTATTACCGATAACGAAGATGACTTACAGCGCTTATTATTTCAGTTCAATAAATCCTGTGAAAACTTTGGACTACAAGTGTCGGACACAAAGGCAAAAACTCTAACAATCAGCAAAGAGCCGCTACGCTACAAATTAGAGATAAATGAAAGTATTGTAGAACAGGTGATGTCAATACAGTATTTAGGTATCGAGGTTACAAGTAGTGGAGTCTTGGTAAGGGAGGTAGAACACCAGGCCTAGAAAGCAATAAAAATATCAGCTTGTTTGAATAACACAGTATGGCATAATAAACATCTAAGAAAAGAATTTAAAGTTAGAATATATAAATCAATCATAAGACCGATCATGACCTATGCCGCTGAGACAAGATCAGATACAATAAAAACCAAAGAAATACTGGAGGCAACTGAGATAAAGACGCTGCGAAAAATAATGGGCATAACTAAACGAGATCACATACGAAGCGAGGAAATCCGACAAAGCTGCGAAATACAGTAGATCACCGGGTAGACCAAGAAATTAGTAGAAAGATGTGCTGGAGTAACAAGCTATTCGCTTATAGAGAAGAAGAAGAAGAAGAAGAACTCCTAACTGTGGTAAATATCGTCGTAAAGCCCTGTTTCTGTCTCCCGTAAACACCCTTTCATGCAGCAGCTGTTTCACCAGTCGTCAGCAGCTTCAGCGGACATCAACGAAGGCCCCCTGGGTTTCGCAATGCAGGTGTTTGTTCCTAGTTATTTATAGTGCATTGTAAACCCTTTTGTGCTACGTTGTTCGAACGATGTGCGTGCGTAATTTAAGCTACCGTCGTTGCACACCTGACTTGAGATTTGTTGTGTCACTTTTAATAAACATTCAATAAATATCGCCGTAGAAATTGATGTTGTTGTTGTCAAACTCATGATTATTAATGCTAGTATTGTCGATGTACTTTGTTTTCGCTAAGTAATTTTAAATGTTTACTAACCCTTTCATTTTGTCTTCATACTTGTCCAATTATTTCATGTTTTAACAGAATAGATTGCATTTAATTAAGTACTTTGTGCGTTCTTATTTAATATCTCAACTGTTGCATGCCTACTTGTGTTGTGGTGTCTTTGTAAGGAATGCAGGGGAGTTTTGGAAAAAAATGAAGTAAATGTAAGTTCCCTGATGCTGCCGCTGGTGGAAGTCGAGCACTGCAGACACCTTTTAAGCCCCGTTTATGATTTCCACTTTTACGTAAACGGATTTTCAACAAAAGTGGTGGCGCTAAACATTTAAGATCTTTCTCTCGTTTACTGGATTGTAGCCCTAATCTCAAGTCGTAAAGAATCCGCCCTTCTTGCTGAGCATTTTACCGAAACCTTTTGTTACAGCCCATCGTCAGGGCAATGAGTCTGTGTAATTCTCCCGATTTTGTCTGGTAAGGTAGTTCTTAGGTAGTTCCAAACTGTTTTGTGTGTCGTTAATACCGGTTTAGGCTATAAAAATAGCGTGCTATTGCATTGCAAACATTTCATTAGGTATTACTCGGTATTATCAGTACAGAGGGTGATACCCATCTTAAAATAGTATTTAGATTTTTTTGGCATCGGAAATTATTGTTAGTAGAGTCCTTGTATAATATTAAACTAATATTAATATGCAGGGACTCTAATTGTTAGATGCGATAAAAGTAAATACCGATGACAATTTAACTGGTGTCATTGCCAACCAATGGCATTCTTCAATTTAAAAATAAACTACCAATCGAACGATTATTTTAGTGACAATAATTTGAGGAGCTTTATTTCAGCGACAATAATTCGAGGAGCTTTATTTCAGCGACAATTTTTTCTGTAACTATTTTTTTAATGAAAAGTTAAATTGTCAAGACGAATAGGACTCTAGGTCGAAATATTGCAGACAAGTTTTGCTCCTCAGGTTGTCTCGTTTCTGTTGCTTGAGAAAATAACGACTCGTGCAAGCACTCGTCGTTATTTTCGTCGCCGCAGAAACTCGTATCTGAATCGCAAAAATTATTGTCAGCAATATTTAGACCTCTCGTCCTATTATTACTGAAAATCGTAAGACACTCATTAATTACCAATAGAAAAATTAGTTCACGAGCCGTAACCAAGACAACAACACAATTTCTTGGAAATTTTTTGTAGGTAGACATTACTTCTTTTTAGGGTTTGTGTCGTTACAATTTTTTTAGCGAATCTGCATTCGAGCATTGATTCATATCCGGAAATTATTTTCGTGAATTCCAACAACGTCCTAATTAAAATGACATTGGAACGCACTAAAAAACATTTCCGGAAAGAATTAATGCTCTTATGAGATTATATGTGACAATATTTTTTCAAAAATCAAAATTATCTTTTAAGATAGGTATTCCAAAGTTGCATCCACCATTTTTTGTATTACATGTGAGATGTATATACAGTTTGTCGAAGATAAGGAGGGGATCTCGTTAATAGTAAGAGATGCGCATTTGGTTAAATAGGAAATAAGTTGCATAGCTAAAAGGCTAACAAAATGACGCCTAGAAATCCTTGATATGATTTTTCGTTTTTGAGTTATATTAAAAACCGATTTTTCGGATTTATAGTTCTCTTTTCTGAAGTCAATATTACAGTTAGAGCGAAACTGACAAAATTACTTTATAGCAACTTCTAATTGACTTAAGGATTACTTCATTTTTTTTATCCAACGTATCATCTTAGAGCAACCATAATCAACTTAATATTTTTAAATACGACCCTTTTTTTCTGATGTCAAATTTTAGAAGTCTTATTTATTCTGAATTTAACAATGTACCACACATTATGGTTTAATTACGTTTCGAGTATTTTTTTTTAAACATCATCAAGAAATGTTTGGATACGGACTTGTGTTCTAAAACATTTCATACGTTGTTTTGGCAGTTGTAATTTAAAGGAAGAAATAATGAGCCACACTGCATGTTTGTAATCCTTGATAATCGCGGATGGTCTGGAATCCAAAAAAAATTCAATAGGAAGTAATTAATCAATTAATTGTTTTTCTTTCATATAAACAATAATTAAATTTAGAAACAAAAACATTCAGTGTGGCCCTTTACTTTTTTCTTTAAATTATAAATCTCAAACCACCTTTTTATTCTGAATTCAACAATGTACTTAGCAGGCATTATGGTTTAATTACGTTTCAAGTTTTTCTGTCCATAATCAAGAAATTTTTGGTTACCGACCTGAGTCGTGCGTTGTTTCAGCTTTGTAATTTATTCTTGTAATGAGCCACAGTGGATCATTTTTATTACTGATTTTAATTATTGTTTATGAATAAGAAAAATAATCAATAAACTACTATTAAAAATTATTCGTATTCCAAGCCCATATGCGATTATTAAGGATTAAAAACATACATAGTTATTACTTCTTTATTACCTAAATTTGCATTTACATTGCGATAGTAGCATAGGTATAGGTTTCTTTAAAAATGGACTATAATAAATATGCAATATATTATTTATTAAACACACACCAAACTTTTATGTTCTAGAAACAAAAAATATAGAACAAAATCAATTTTACTTATAAATATAAGTTTACCTAGGTTACTGCACATCTTCCTTAAATTCTGTGTATAAATGATCTTAACTACCTATCATCATGTGATTTAAATAAATTTCCGGAAAAAAATATTTTATATCAGGCGATTCGGTTTTATCAGTTTTCTTGTATACTAATTTACGTTTAACCCTTTTCTTCTGAATGGAGTGAAACTTCAACTGCTTATTTATGATTTTGTTAGAATGTTCAAATGATTAATTCTGAAAACTGTTAGGTTTTGCCTGATCTTCAAAGAGTGAAGTATTAATAAATTTTTAATAACTCTAACATGCATGTTTATACAGTATTTCAGGATTCAACTTATTAAAGTCTATCAATGAAATTTTTGCATGAAGACCCCAGAAGTTACTTTTCAGTTGTTCATGTGAAAAGTTCTTCAAACTTAATTTTGCATGATTCATAAAATTATTCTCTACAACATTTTCGTTTGGTGTATGCAATTCAAAATTATACGAAGAGTTTACTTCAATGCTACTGTTTGTGGTATTTGCATTTATAATTACAAAGTCCATAAAAATAGCTGAAATAAGTGTTGTCAGTTTTGCTGTAACTTTAATATTAACGCCAGAAAAAATAGAATAGAAAGTAGAACAATTCGGTTTTTTTTAAAACTCAAAAACGAAAAATCACATAAGTTTTCTCGACGTTATTTTGTTAGTCCTTTAATTACACAACTTTTTTTCACATTTAACCAAATTTGTATCTTTTACTATTAACGAGGTACCCATACTGGCCCTCCTTATCTTGGACACAGTGCATATGTATAATCAAATCATTTTAATTACAAAAGACATAGTTGTGTTCGTAAATTATTAGATAAGTAGGTGATAACAACATTTATTACAAAAGATATAGTTGTTTTTGTAAATTATTAGATAAGTAAGTGATAACAACATTTTGCGCAATCATTTAATAAATGAAAATAATAAAATAAAGAATTTAATAGTTAAAAAAGAAAACTTAAAGACATTCGCCAATAATCATGGCATTGCTAAATTTTAAATTTCTTATTTCTATGTTTACAATACATAATATCACATTTAGGATATTATTCATAGCGAAGCCGGACAACTCGGCGCCGCCATCTCGGCGCCGCCACTTCGGCGCCGCCATCTCGGCGAGGGGCCAGCTCGGCGCCGGGACAACTTGATTTTTCAAAACTGAAATGCTGTTAGAAATTCGCCTTTAAACAAGCAGGGCTGAAACCCAAAAAATGAAAATTTAAATCGAGAATTGTTTACCTTTAAAAAAGTCGTTTAACCTATCCGGGGACACACTGTATATACAGGGTGATTTTTAAGTTGATTCTTTCCTTTTGCCAGGATATAAAGCTAAAAAAATAAGCTTTTTTTCTCATTTGCCACTTTTTCGAAATATCAAAACTAAAGGAGTTACAAGGTGTTAAAGTTTCAAATTAAAAACTAAACTTTGGCGCAAAGGCGGCTGGACAATTTTATTTTTGTTTATCTCTGTTGTCAAGCAATGACCTCTCAACTAGTTTCCCATTATAATTTTCTTAATGTTATTGCTACAATAATGGCTTATGTTTATGAAAATAATGAAGGAGTGAATATGCATATTATTTACTGGGAGTGTCGTCAAAATGCCGCTGCCGCATCGCTCTGATACGGGGAACGTGTGTGTAGAAGCGAATGCTGATAATTTTGAACATATCATTTAAGTTAAGGGTGTAACGTTACGCCCAGCGCGAACGCGATTCTGTAAATTAAAAATTAATTAGCGCGTTCCCCCTTGTCGTGCACCACGTTACAGACCGAAGCTCCGCGCCGAGAGGACGACGTGACGTCACCGCAAGCGATCGTCCTAACACCACTGCGCACGAATCCCCTCTTCAACGACCTCCGATTACGCTCGCACCAGGTATAAAAGCAGAATTCGGAGCGCAGACAAGACAGAATTTCCTAGTATTTTTACCGAACCTCTTCCAGACCTGATTCCGCTCAGGAGAGCCTCCGGGCTCTTCGAGCATCTTCGAGAATTTCCTAGAATTTCCTAGATCTTCCCACTCCTCTAGTCTCACCTGTACTCTCAGGAGTGTCCCCCAGGACTTTTCGAGGGTATCCCGACCAGCTACCTGAACCCCTGAACGTTTGGGTTGTTACGTTACTTCCCAACGTTACTTCCTCGAATTCCTGCACGTTTGGATTGTTATTTACTTTCCGACGTTATTCTTTTAATCTCCTGCACGTTTGGACTGTTACGTTACTCTCCAACGTGATTTCCTCGAATTCCTGCACGTCTGGATTGTTATTTACTTTCCGACGTTATTTCCCGAGCACCTAGCGACCTAGAGAACTGCCCCAGGTCCAACAGCGACGATGTCAGACACCTGGACATAAGCAGAGTATTTCCGAACTCGCTGACGACGCCCTCCAAAGTTTAGGCACACGGGAGGCTAAGTCGTGCTCGCCGGTGACGACGCCGTCCGCGAAGCAAATTTCCCGGCACCAGGACGGCGACGCAGACATAATTAGCCCCGATAATCGCGTCTGGGGCGACTTTCGCATCCCCGAGGCCGAGGCGCGTGCACCAGGGGTCCCGGTCGAACGAGCCCGAGGCCACCGTCCATAGGCACGCACTCGCGGAGCTAGGGTAACCCAGCGGCCGCCTTCGTCAGCAAGAAACGGTGCACAGTTAAGCAAAATTCACTCACCTGGGGGAAACAAAACAGTTGGCAAGTAAAGCGAATCAAACGCATCGTCCGCCACTTGAACGATGGGAGTTTCACCACCAGACGCACTAGGTATGCACACAACTTAGTTTGATTTCGACTGCAGTTTTGTTTATTGAACGATTTTAAGACCAAGTGTATTGTTGTGGTCCTCCATTACTGGCGGTCAGCTAATCTGCCAAATTACCTGTTTAGGACCGGCGTGTTGCCAACGTGACGAGAGGACTGATGTACAGGCTGTTCCGCAATAGTGTGCCACTGCTCAACTGTCGAGGAACGAACGCCCCGTTAGAAGAGTTATTTTATTTTTATTCTATTATTTCGTGTTGTTGTAATACAGTTTAATTTAATGTATCCAGTTAAATATTATTATATAATAATAAGAAATTATCCTGTGTTTCTATTCCACGTTACTATCTGAGTTTATTATTTGGATCTTGGCTTTTTGAGCTAACTTTGGGCAACCAGTTTTCAGGCTGGTGATTGTAGCATTTAAATTAAATTAAACTAGCCCGTCAGGCTACATTTTGACGCACGCGAGCAGGGACGAAAACTCAGGTAGTAACCAGCAAAGAAACAGAATAAA
The DNA here is from genome assembly GCA_940337035.1 of Agriotes lineatus. Taxonomy (NCBI): domain Eukaryota; kingdom Metazoa; phylum Arthropoda; class Insecta; order Coleoptera; family Elateridae; genus Agriotes; species Agriotes lineatus. The sequence continues at coordinate 284,405 of CALNHX010000720.1, read as the reverse complement.
AACTCCGCCGCTCCGATATTCCAGTATTCCAGTATTCCGCTAGCCCGATATTCCAGTATTCCAGTATTCCGCTCGCCCGATATTCCAATAGCCCAGAATCCAGATTATCCAGATGGCGCCCGAGGAAAAAACCCTGTTAAAACCGAACCAGTAAATGTTGTAAGTAAAATCTAATAATGTACAAAACCTGTTCCAGCTTAGCCGTCAGAGAAAATGTACCAGTGCCCAGTAACAGAAATGTTCAAGCTTAGTATTTCGAAATCCTCGTCCACGTCCGTTCCCGCCCAGATAAGATCTTCCCGAAATCCCGTCTAGTCTAGGAAATTCTCCCTCAGGGGCCAATACTATTCTTCAGTATTGGTACGGGCCTAGCAACCCCGAGGTACCCCAGCAGATGGCGGAAGACTCCGACCACGGACCGCCCGGACAATCCAGATGTCCTTCCGTGGTAGTTTTCCAAAACTAGATCCGCAAATGACCGAAAGTACTACGGACCTTCCGAGACAATCCAGATGTCTCTCCGTAGGAATTTTCCTGTACCGGATCCGCCTGTGAGCACCTAGTGTATCCATAGAAATTTTCCAGTACCAGTTCCGCCGATAAGCACCTAGTGTATTCCCGTGGAATTTCTCCATACTAGTTCCGCCGGTAAGCACCTGTCGTATCCGTGGAAATTTTCCAGTCCCAGAGAGGCATATATCCGTGTGTAAGCGCCTGATGTATACCTGAAAAATTATGCATGTAAGTTTTTCGTGAATGCCGCCATAGTTAGTATGAAAGCTTACCCTGAAAGTGCTCACTTCTGAAGCGTACTCTTTTTGCTGCCGTAAACCCGGGTAACAGCAGGAGGTTGTAGACTTAATCGTCGAAGCTTGAAGGAGAGAATGTAGAAATGAAGTTTCCTTTTTCTTGTGCCAGCGCCTGTAAATGGAATCCGATGCGCCTGTTTCCCTGTTTCCTGGAAATTGCACGCCGGACTCCGCGGCCTCTGTGATCTCCTCCAGTTGATTAAATTGTGTGAAAGTAAAATTGCCCTGAAACCAGAATGTTTTCGCATGATTAAATACTTCCAGAACGTTCGTACGCCGACACCGCGGCCCCGAACATGTTTCAGGACGTATGAATGCTTGCATGCCCATTCCGGGGCAAATGCACTAACTCCAGGGAGTTTGAATGGTTGTACGCCGACACCGCGGCCACTGCTTCCGCTCCAGAGAGTTCAATGTTTGCGCGCCGATCGCGCCGCTCGAAATTCGTCCCAGAATATTTAAATGAGAGTATATTCCGGCCCGCCCGTTAGGCAATTCGCTTGCCTTAGTTTGACATTTGTACGTCGTATTTTTTTTCGCACGTGGAAAGTTCCTGGTAACAGCAGCCTTATCTTGAAGCGTGATCTTGCCACCGTGAACCCGGATTACGGCATGATATTGTAGGCTTAAAACGCCGAAGCTTGGATGAGAGTGTGCGAAAGGAGTATGTGTTGAAGCAGTAGCTTCTATATTTAACCCGTCGGAAATTGATCACCCTGTAAACTAGTACCGACGAACCGACAACCGACCTCCAGGTGTATTTCTTGATGTTTTCACCGCCGGTGGTCCTTCATTTTTCCGAGGGGAGGATCATGTGTAACGTTACGCCCAGCGCGAACGCGATTCTGTAAATTAAAAATTAATTAGCGCGTTCCCCCTTGTCGTGCACCACGTTACAGACCGAAGCTCCGCGCCGAGAGGACGACGTGACGTCACCGCAAGCGATCGTCCTAACACCACTGCGCACGAATCCCCTCTACAACGACCTCCGATTACGCTCGCACCAGGTATAAAAGCAGAATTCGGAGCGCAGACAAGACAGAATTTCCTAGTATTTTTCCCGAACCTCTTCCAGACCTGATTCCGCTCAGGAGAGCCTCCGGGCTCTTCGAGCATCTTCGAGAATTTCCTAGAATTTCCTAGATCTTCCCACTCCTCTAGTCTCACCTGTACTCTCAGGAGTGTCCCCCAGGACTTTTCGAGGGTATCCCGACCAGCTACCTGAACCCCTGAACGTTTGGGTTGTTACGTTACTTCCCAACGTTACTTCCTCGAATTCCTGCACGTTTGGATTGTTATTTACTTTCCGACGTTATTCTTTTAATCTCCTGCACGTTTGGACTGTTACGTTACTCTCCAACGTGATTTCCTCGAATTCCTGCACGTCTGGATTGTTATTTACTTTCCGACGTTATTTCCCGAGCACCTAGCGACCTAGAGAACTGCCCCAGGTCCAACAGCGACGATGTCAGACACCTGGACATAAGCAGAGTATTTCCGAACTCGCTGACGACGCCCTCCAAAGTTTAGGCACACGGGAGGCTAAGTCGTGCTCGCCGGTGACGACGCCGTCCGCGAAGCAAATTTCCCGGCACCAGGACGGCGACGCAGACATAATTAGCCCCGATAATCGCGTCTGGGGCGACTTTCGCATCCCCGAGGCCGAGGCGCGTGCACCAGGGGTCCCGGTCGAACGAGCCCGAGGCCACCGTCCATAGGCACGCACTCGCGGAGCTAGGGTAACCCAGCGGCCGCCTTCGTCAGCAAGAAACGGTGCACAGTTAAGCAAAATTCACTCACCTGGGGGAAACAAAACAGTTGGCAAGTAAAGCGAATCAAACGCATCGTCCGCCACTTGAACGATGGGAGTTTCACCACCAGACGCACTAGGTATGCACACAACTTAGTTTGATTTCGACTGCAGTTTTGTTTATTGAACGATTTTAAGACCAAGTGTATTGTTGTGGTCCTCCATTACTGGCGGTCAGCTAATCTGCCAAATTACCTGTTTAGGACCGGCGTGTTGCCAACGTGACGAGAGGACTGATGTACAGGCTGTTCCGCAATAGTGTGCCACTGCTCAACTGTCGAGGAACGAACGCCCCGTTAGAAGAGTTATTTTATTTTTATTCTATTATTTCGTGTTGTTGTAATACAGTTTAATTTAATGTATCCAGTTAAATATTATTATATAATAATAAAAAATTATCCTGTGTTTCTATTCCACGTTACTATCTGAGTTTATTATTTGGATCTTGGCTTTTTGAGCTAACTTTGGGCAACCAGTTTTCAGGCTGGTGATTGTAGCATTTAAATTAAATTAAACTAGCCCGTCAGGCTACAAGGGTAAAGGGAAAGAATCAACTTAAAAATCACTCTGTATACAGGGTGTCCGAAAAATACGTGTACAACGGAAGACCACAAGTTCGTTTGCCCAAAATATGATGATTTAAAATGATTAACTTTTTTAAATGTTTCAACCCCCTGTATAATCACTACAAAATTTTTTTCTAAATAGTTACTTTAATTTATAAGCTATTTCCTCTCTTACAATATTCTAGTTGGGTGAACGGTTTAGCCACAAAATATATTTTCTAAATCCCTACAAGCGTAGTGTTGAGTTACAATTACCTACTGATTCAGGCTTGTAGAAAATATTTTTTTTGTGGCTAAACCGTTTACCCACCTAAAATTTTGTAAGAGAGGTTATAGCTTCTAAAATAAAGTAGCTATTCACAAAAAACATTGGTAGTGATTATACTGGGGGTTAAAAAAATATGGATGGATAATTTATTGTGACAAAGTTTTTCAACACCCTGCAATTTTCGAAATTAAGGTTTATTCCACAAAAGGCTATAGTTTACTGGTACAAACGCATGGCCAAAAAATGAATAAAATCTATCAAAGACTTTTCGACTTACTTGAAAAACTAATCATTTTTGAAGACCTCTAGCGGCAAAACTAAGCAACTTTGTATACCGGGTGTCCATTCTCAAAGTCGAACATAGGTAATTAACATTAGTGCATTTATTCGTTTTTCATTGAAATTATTCATTTTTCTGTAGATAATTTTAACACACGTTGACAGAAAATACCTGATTTACGCCAACTAATTAACAATTTTTTTGACAAATGCTATCGAACTTGAAAAACAAGGCATGGCATATTTAAAAATTCCCAAGTTTTAAATTAGTATTTTAAAATAAATACTGCATCTGGAATATTATTATTGGTATCATTTGATGCTTAATAATTTTATCTTTCCATTGATACCATTACCTTCTCTGTAAGTTGAATTGGCGAGCAGGAATCGGCAAAAAGTTCAATACAATGTTAATTGCCTATGTTCGACTTTGAGAACGGACACCCGGTATAAGTAAGTTGAGTTAAATCATCATATTTTGGGCCAAGGAACTTGTGGTTTTTCGTTGTGCACGTATTTTACGAACTCCCTGTATACAGTGTGTCCCCGGATAGGTGAAACGACTCTTGTAAAAGGTAAAAAATTCTCGATTTAAATTTTCATTTTTTGGGGTTCAGCCTTGCTTGGTTAAAGGCGAATTTCTAACTGCATTTCAGTTTTGAAAAATCAAGTATGCCTTGGAAGTTAAAAAAAAACCTATGTTATTTGCAATCGGCATTAAAGTACAGGCGTGTTCAAAAATGTGTTGTACAGAGGTAGTTGTAAGTTTATTGGTGGTTGTGTTATTACTCAACAAAGGCCCATACTGTAACATTAACTAGGTAGACCTAGATGTATGCTCTCAAAATATTTGTATATACAACATTTTCTGAACGCTGTGTAGTTAATTTAAATTCACAAAGCATAAATGCTGTACAACACTTTAATGAACACGACTGTACCTCGAAATCGTCATTAAAATACGAGAAACCGGCATTAAAGTAATCTATTGTTTTACTACTTCTTTAGGTGGCGAGGCGACAGATAAACGTCAACCGACGTCAACATAAGCTACAAAAGTTGCTTAAAATGTTGTAATTTCACAATTTCTCGATTTCAAATAAAACATAGTGTACACCTCGGCACTGAAGTTCCTTTTCCTCATGTGGCTTATTTGCCAAAGTTAAACTTCAGGGCCTTGGTATGCAAACTACTATTACCGTAGAGTAGCGTGCCTTTTATGTAGCAAATACGACAAAAAGTTATTAAGAAAAGTTGTTTAGAATCAACATCCAGGCTCCTATACCAAATTTCAAAATCTTCGGCCAACTTTGATCTCTCACATTTTCTTATATGTTTAGGTCCCATATCAAAGAATTTTACTTTTAACAAAGACTGCTATCGAAAAACAAATATTTTTAACAAAGTTTTTCATTTCATAATAAAAACACTTTGTTAAAAATAAAATTCTTTGATTTGGGAAATAAACATTAAAGAAATATTTGTCACATAAAAGGCACTTTATTTAGTTAGAAAATGGCGTTTTTCGAAATTGTGTAAATCCAAAAGGTGCTATTTTTCGGAAATTAAGCAAGATTTCCAAGAGATTTTTAATGTGTTAGTTTTAGCTGACTGAACAATCTCAAGGCCAGAAAACTTTTTTTCGTAAAATGTGTCTCTACCTTGACTATTAAATACATGTTTCGTAATTATTTCTAAAAAATGTAATATTTTACTGATAACGGAAGTCACGTGACAACTTCTGTTTGGCCCATTTGTAATCACTTTGCAACCACCTCCTGGTCGTCGGTGTTTGATTTTCTAAGAAATTCTAAATACTCTTTTTTTTTCATTTGATGCCAGCGCAGCTCACCAAATACATCGAAGAGTTGGTTGTCTGTCTCACTTCTCCATGTGACCTCCCCACTCATAGCCGCTAGCAAATAGTAGTATAAATATATGGAAATGAATAAGGTGCAGACTGGAAAGCCGTAACGTGTTAGAGTGAGACAAAATAGTACGTTTCGAATCTCCCATCTGGTTGTTGCTTAATACGCAACCGCCACCGTCACGGCTTTCCTGTCTGCACCGCCAAATCTGTCAAAGGCAGAAAATGGCGGTTTGTCTATTATTAAACTCTTACAATTGCTAATTCAGTGTTGCCAACTTGGTGGAATTTCCACTAAATCTGGTGAATTGAGAGCACCATCTAGTGGCGAAATTTGTTAGTTAGTGGTATAGGGAAAATCTAGTAGAATGAGGTTTTTAATTTCAAGTATAAATATATGCGTGACAAATTTAAAAATAGGTATATTTTGATTATAGTACATTTATTTCAAAAGTTTTATTACAATTAAAAAAATTATAGATAAGCCCTATATTATCGAGCGGCAGAACTATATCTGCTATATTATGTTAGAATGATTGCCGGTAGGCGCTTATAAATTCGAGCTGGACTTTTTTCAAATTGTTTATTAGAAAATTGAGAAAGCCTCTAGCATTTTGCATAGCCCAACGTTATAAAAAGGAGACCACAACACTTTGACGTTAGATATCGATTTTTATATTATTATTTAATTACATATTTTTGCACAAAAGGCGCGCTCCAACTTGTATCCCGAATCCGGGGCAAGTTGAGCATTGTACCGCCAGATGCAAGCGCATAAAGCACCAGCCTCTACACCGCAAGGTAAAATAAGGTCATCGATAATACAATACATGTTTTTCTATTTTTGTTATTGTTTATTATTCTGTATTTTTAAATTTTTTTTTATTCAAATTCTATCACTGTTTATGTTAATTCTACTATTTTGTATAATAAAACAATATTTAAAAAATATGTAGTTAATTTTACTTTACTTGAAAAAAAGTTAGTGGAATTCTGGTGGATTTTGTTCTCCCATTTAGTGGAACTGAATTTCCCAGTGTTGGCAACACTAATTGCTATTAGAGCATTGTATGTAGAAGTTTCTTCATCATCTTCATGTTATTCGATGTAGGTCGGAAGACCAAGAAAAAAGTGGATAGAGGACGCGAAGGCTACAGTATTGGAAAGGGCAGTAGAATTAAAAGAGGCCCCAGGATTGACACAAAATAGAAAAAAGTGGTAGGCACTATGCAGTAGCGATAGAATCCGACTACAGTAGCACTAGTCAGCAGCCACATCTCAGCGCTTCCAAATGTCTTATACCTATTGGTAGAAAGGCTCAGGAATAAGTAAGTAAGAATTAAAAAGTTTGATATCAGTTATAGTAAATTTGTTGATAATAAACGTAATCAACTTAACCTAACTTTCGCTTTGTATTTTGTTTTCAGAAATTGCAGTTGGCAAATACGGACCCATCATTTTGATTACAAAAATGGAGGTGCAGGATCATCATTTGTGTAATGCAGTGACGAGCATGTCACACGGGGGACTGGGGAAACTGGATGAAGATAACGTATTTCGAGACCTACATGTAAAACAAGAGAATATTGAAGACACTACCGACAACACAGCTTACCATGAATTGCTTATTAAACAGGAAGAAGTTGATGTGAAAGATGACGAATTTCTTGTTTCATGTGCAGTAGGTGGGAGCGGCTCAGAAGAACCGTCTTTTTCTAAGGTTTGTGAATATGGAGCAGAAGGTAAAACTAATTTTCTGGAAAATATCAAGACTCATGTGAAGCATTTTTATTTATGTTCAATTTGCCAGTATAAAACTATAACGAAAAATAATTTAGTTGACCACATGAAGATACACACAGGAGAAAAGCCTTATTCATTTGCTATTTGTCAGCGTAAAGCAGTGGTAAAACCTGATTCAGTTAGACATGCCAGAACACATACAGGAGAAAAACCTTATTCATGTTCTATGTGTCAATATAAAGGAGCACAAAAAACTAATTTAATGAGACATATCAAAACTCATACAAGAGAAAAGCCGTATTCATGTGCTATTTGTCAGTTTAAAGCAATGCTGAAAACTGATTTAGCTCGACATATTAGAACGCATACAGGAGAAAAACCTTATTCATGTTCTATGTGCCAATATAAAGCAGCGCTAAAAACTGATTTAACGAAACATATCAAAACTCATACAGGAGAAAAAGCTTATTCATGTTCTAGTTGCAAGTATAAAGCAACACATAAACATAGTCTGGTTGCTCATATGAGAACTCATACTGGAGAAAAACCTTATTCATGTTCTATTTGTGAGTATAAAGCAGCACAGAGAAATAATTTAATTGTTCATATGAAAACTCATACAGGAGAAAAGCCTTATTCTTGTTCTATTTGTGGGTATAGCACAATCGAGAAATATACATTAACTGCACATGTGAGAAGCCATATAGCAGAAGAACATTATTTATGTTCTATTTGTGACTATAAAACGATTCAGAAATGTAATTTAGTGAGACATATGAGAAATCATGCAGGAGAAAAACCTTATTCATGTTTTATGTGCCAATATAAAGCAACGCTAAAAAGTGATTTAACGAGACATATGAAAACTCATACAGGAGAAAAAGCCTATTCATGTTCTAGTTGCAAGTATAAAGCAGCACATAAACATAGTCTGGTTGCTCATATTAGAACACATACTGGAGAAAAACCTTATTCATGTTTAATTTGTGAGTATAAAGCAGCACGTAGAAATAGTTTAATGGTTCATATGAGAACTCATACTGGAGAAAAGCCTTATTCCTGTTCTATTTGCAACTATAAAGCAGCAGAGAAACGTAATTTAGTGAACCATATGAAGACACATTGAGGTGAAAACTTTTGATATTTAAATTGTAGTTGTAAAACAGCGTTGCAAAACAGGGAAGTTGTTCATATGATGACGCTTACAGAGAAAAACCTTTTCAAAAAAACAACAGAAGAACCGTATTCATGGTGTATTTGCCAAGATCAAGTGGGCGAGAAAAATAAATTAGTTGATCATCTGAGGACGCATATTGTTGTTCTGTTTGTGACTATAAAGCACCACATAAAAATAGTTTACTTGTTCATATGAGATCTCATACAGGAGAAAAACCTTATTTATGTTCTCTTTGCGAATATAATCCAGCAAAGCAGAATAACTTAGTTAAACATATGAGAAAACATACACGATGGAACCCTTATTGATGATCAGTTTGTACATATAAAGCCTTAGATAAACATAAATTGGTAAACATATGAAGACGCATGTGTACTAGAAAAAAGCCTTAGAACGAGAAGCTTTTGGGTGGTGTTGTTTTGTCTAAACATTTGTCTCGACTTTTGTAGGAATACTACCAAATTTTTTAGAAAATATCTGTATATAACGGGTGATCAAAAAGTCAGTCCCGGGTGGCTATGGTATAGTTCCTAATTCGTGAAAGCAACTATAAGTCACTTAAAAATCAAATGGCATTGAGTGTAAATATAGTTGCATTCATTAATTAGGAACTATGCCATAGTCGCCCGGGACTGAAAGTCTGATCACCCACTCGTTAAAGACATTTTGAGTAACATGATGAAATCTTGTGTGGTTCCGTGTGCGATATTGATTGTCCTATTATTTTACGAAGTGTAATTAAATTATATGGTCTTCTTCCTCTGCTCAACAATTAGGCCCAGAAAGAGATGGCAGTAAAGGAGCCACAACGAATCGTAAATAATGGTGAATAGGCGAATTAATAAATGTCTATTAATTAAATTGCAAATATCACTTAATCCGCTCCTGCGTATCTAATATATCCAAGCTTGTTAATTTTAATATTAAAATTTTATATTATATATATAATTCTCTCTTTCTAAATAAACAAGTATATATCATATAAGTATATACAGTGCTAATATGCAGAATGCGAACATAGGTAGTCAAATGAGTTAGAATACAGTTTATGGGCTTTGTATGCGTTAGACAGAAATAGATATATACGATTTAAAATCTAGTATCCGAGGATTCAGTGTTTTCTGACAACAAAACACCTTTATTCTGCGGATGCCATATGTTAATCGCATATAGGTCTACTTCTGTCTAACGCATACAAAGGCCATCAACTGTTTTCTAGCAGATTTGACTACCTATGTTCGCATTCTATATATTAGCACTGTATACAGATTAAATAAATATTCAATAATAAATCTGCTCTCACTCTTATATATTAGTCCTTAAATATCTAACTATAATATTACATATTAATATATGAATATATAAAAATTATATGTAATTATATGTATATATCAATATTAAAATTAGTTATATATACTAATAAACTTATTTATCAGTTTATTGGCTTGCCATAATGTTATTCCACTGTTGATACCGCTTCTTAAAACAGTTTTGAAAATCATCTTTCTTCAGTGCTTTTCATGATCGTTTTGGTTTATTGAGAGAACCAGAAATCGCAGGGTGCCAAATTAGGCGGACATGGCAGTTGTCAGGATAAGAAACAGCATATGACAAGGCTGATCATCGTGGTGTAACACAAAACCATTTGTCTGCTTATAATGTGATAAGATATGATATTTATTTACTTCCATAAAAGATTATATGTATAGGAATAGTCAAAAATATAACAAACATCCATTTACAAAGAATTACAATAACATTTCATATTTAGAAAAAAATCAGTTTATTTAATTGTAGGTATTAATCTTTTGAACGTCCCCAGGTAAATCATCACTTCCGCCGTTCCTAGGACTTCAATGCTACTACGTTCTTATTAAACGTTACATGGTAATTTATTACTCTTTCTGTGAGTTTCAAAATTGTGAATAGTAGAAAATTTTACAGTTGTAAAAGCCATGGTCGTCTTTTCTTTCTTCTGCCTTTAGGTTTGTTCTCCAAACATTTTTTTGCTACCCTCTCAGGCTGCATACGATCCACATGTCCTAGCCTGCTGATTCGCTTACTTTTTATCTCCGCTGATATACTTGGCTCTTTATATTGTTCACTTAATTCCTGGTTTGTTAGCACCCTCTGTGTTCCATTTTCGCTTACGGGGCAATATATTTTTCTCTCATGTGTTCGGCATTTTCTCATCACTTAATTAAACACGTTTCGGCCATGTACATCACAACAGGCATTATGACTGATTGACATACTTTAACTTTACTTTTTACTGATAATGATTTAGATTTTACCAGGTCCTTTAACCCGTAATAGCATTTATTAGCGAACAGTATTCTGGCTTTCACCTCTTCGTCGATTTCGTTTGTTTTGCTGATAGTGGAGGTGAGCTATTTAAATTTGTTTGTTCTTTCATAGCGGTGCTGGTTCAGGATGATTTCGTTAACATTTTATTTATTGTTAATATTCTTAAAAATTATGTAAGTTATATTCGTTTTTTTTAAGAAAAGCTAATATATAGGACAATAGAACTTAATACTTTTTAACTGTCTAACTTTATATTGATTTCATGTAGGATTTTGCTAATGGACTGCTGAAATAAGTTAAGAATATCACAAAAATTGTGTGTTTACAATAATCTTGTAGATAAACTATTAATTATGTATAAACAAAGAATTTCTTTATGCAAGCGTTCTTTTTATAGGTATCCCTAACTTTTTTCTACCAGTTGAGCATAATTTAAGGGAATAATAAAAACTGAAATGTAAGGTTTAACAATAAAAAAACGTAAGTATAACGCATTACCTAACGGACTTGGACTTATTTCAGTACCTATTCCAAACTGCATTTAACCACCAAACAGTTTAAAGTAGACATAACATTTTGCTTTCCACGATCGGCGATTTAGTAACGACATATTCTGCACTTAATACTATTATTTAGAGACTAACAAATCCAAAGAGTATTAAGTAGATATTATTCCATCTGGTCTTGAGCTGAATTGAACTTAGTACGGTTCATGGGAGAGGAAAATATACTTTACCATTGGAAAGACCAGGGCCAAAATTATTAAGACGCTTCAAAATCGAATTTTTTGCAAAATTTAGACGTGTACACTCTGGTTCTAGGGTACAGATATTCGGTTTCTGTTTTGATTCTCGAATGGCTATCAAAAACGTAACTACATAAATGTGCAAACTTATATATCTAATAATAACAGAGTTTCTCATGTAATCGCACTGAAGGTGGAACACTCGTTACATACAATTTTATTGGAAAAAAGAATAATAATATTAAAGCGACGAGTATCGGATTTTGTATAAACAATGAGAGACTGAAGGAGTTAATGAATCGATTAAAATAAAAAAGACAACATTGGAAAGAGTTGTGTAATGGCATTAAAATTGAACGTTGATTTGAAATGATCAAGAATGATCAATATTTAGATACAGAAAAATTGAGCAGCAGTTGTAAAATTCAATAGTGGTGCCATAGAATGTAGCTCTTATATACCTAATCTCGAAAACTTCTTGTTTGCATTTTATAATTGATGTTGATATTGGGTGTTAACTGAAAAATAACACATACGTTTTGCTTTGTTAACTGTAATGTATTACATTTTTGTTGCATTGGTAAGGAGAATAGATTGTTTTTTTGGAAATGTTAATATTTATAATTTTTCGGTACGATGACATAGTAAAAAAATATTGTAAATTCTCACTTGTAGCTTATGCAAGAAGGGTGCCTCAGGAATTGTAGATTTGTGCTGTATATTCCTGTTTCAAAATGTTCCTATTTCAATATTGTAAAAATTAATGTAAAAGTGGACCCCTTTTGATTGTAAATGTTTATGTAATAGTCTATATTGATAATAAAATATCTTAATCCGTGGTGAAATTCTTAATGGGTTTTTATTTGTTGGCAAACTGGAAAATATTGGACGCCAGAATTTTAAACATTAATTAAGTAATCGGTACATATGCAAATGCAACAAAAAATCTAGGCGCCAATCAAAATTGCAATCATTAATGTTGTTTGGATATAGAAAGTGCATATTAGTTAGTACAATAAAAGAAACAGCATACATGAGCAAATGTAACAATTTTGTGTGTTAAACGCCAATAATAATGCAATTTATTACATGTTTTATCAAATTCAAAATACACGGGTTCCGGGCAATTCACCGAAAACAATTTACCGAAAACAGTTCACCGAAAAACAATTTACCGAAAGAACAATTCACCGAAAGAACAGTTCACCTAAAATCCCTTATATTATATAAATATACCTAAAATTTTAGATATGTTATATATTATTTTGGTACTTTTGTAAAGAATATTCTTCTAACATATATTGGTGTAAACTTCCCTTCACACTTTATCAAGGCTTAGGACTTGCAGCAAATGCTGGCGTTTAAAAGTTTTTTTTTGTATTTTTGTTTTTATGAAGTTTGTTCAATCAATATCAATATCCCAAATTGTGGGCTATACCGCGTAAGAATTCATTCAAATTTACAATATTGTACTCTTAATATCCTTTCGGCACAGTCCCTGTACTTCTTGCGGGCAGGCGGGGGTTCGATTCCTGCAACATATTGCTCAACTTGGAGTTCGTGTAAACTTTGCTCCCTCTGGATGGCTTCAACAAACTTCCAAATATTGGGGTGCTCAGAGGAAATTTGCTGCTCAAAGCCTCGATGCCAGCCTTCTATAGCATTGTTCGTTTTGGGCAAGCCTAGACGTACTCCTTCTACACAGTTCCACATGTCGTGCGAAAAAAGTGGTGGACGGCGGCGAACTCTTTGTGGACGCCCAACCCAGGTGTCTTCGAAATAGTCCATTACCGGTTGTGCTTCTGGGGGTAAAATGTTTTCGTCACAAAGCATTTAAAATGCACGAACCACGTCTGCTGTAGGAACAAATGCTATTGCGGCTAATAACCGCATTTTCAGAGCAAAATCTGCATCTGTTTCATACCTCTGTTTAAGGCCTTCGGATTGAATCTTACGGTTTATGCATTGGGAAAAACGGAAAAAACACCCCCGATGTCTGGACTGAGGGAATTCTTCAGTAATAGCGCTTATCATTCCAGTTTCAAAATCAGTCATAATTGATGATGGTGTAACTCCTGGGAGAAGCTCTTTTATTTTCTGGAGTAATCGAACGTAGGTAACTCTGGTTTTGTCCGGTAGCAAAGCGTAGATTAGAGGAATAGCTACATTACTTTTTAACCCATGTAGTGTATAAAGCTGACAGAACAGGTGCGGTACAGTTTTGAACGTACCATCTGCGTACCAGTGGTCAGCCTGAGCTAGAAGTTGGAGATTTCTCCTCGTACAAAACATCAATATCCGGTCTTCATCAAGTCCTGAATCGAACATCAAAAAGTCTTCCCCGTTTTTTGTTATTTTATATTCTTGGGGAAAACAATGTCGCTGCGCCGAATAGGCAATGCTGGGGCAACCTCATCCCTGGTTCGTATTTTGCGTATTGTTCTTTTCATCACTTGCATTTTTTCTACATGCGCAGCATCAGCGAGATGATTATGTGTTCCACTTCTTTTAATAACACTGTCATCCATTGTTATCATGCGTGCAGCACACTTAATTTTGTGGTAACTTTCACACTTCCAATATATCTTTGAATCAACTTTTCTATCTGTATAGAAGAAGTGACCTTCGTCAAACAACAAACGTTTGCCTTTTTCACTGGTTATGTATTCGAGAGCCATTTCGAACTTCACTCTAGCAAAATTTTCTATAAACTAAACTCAATTAGGGAAATACTTATTTATTTATTTATTAGTAATACAACTTAATGACAATAATCTACTTTCTAATGAAAAGTAAATGTGAAGCAATTAGGGAAATATGTTTGGAATCCTCTTTTAGTGATTTAAACTTTCAGTAATACAACTTAATCTACTTTTATAATATAAAGTAATACGAGTTAATGATAATTACTAATGGCCCTCATTAACTTGAACGATTAGTTTTTAACGACCTTATAAGGTTTCTAAATTTTTGTGTGTCGAAAACATATCAAGAATTGTTGGAGACTACAATAACGACAACATACTTTAGAAAAATGGATTTTAGGTGAATTGTTCTTTCGGTGAATTGTTCCTTCGGTAAATTGTTTTTCGGTGAACTGTTTTCGGTAAAATGTTTTCGGTAAACTGTTTTCGGTGAATTGCCCTAGATCCAAAATACACACAGTAATTTAAAATGAAAAACATTTATAGTCTCCTAGACTATGACTTTCTCAAAATTACATCGTTAACGTATAGCTTACAACATTCAAACTAGAAACGGCATTAGCAAAAGTTAAAATGATACCAACAATGGTTAGTTATAAAAATAAATTTCAGCTAAACATGGCATTTTTAAGGTAACATCAGAATCACAACAACTAAACTGAAAATATTTAAAAACAATTCCTACAAATTCCGTTGGAAGAGATGCGACTCATGACCTTGACGTACATAGCATACAAGTGATTTATAAAGCAGTAGTCAGGTAAGTTAATGCAATATTCAAATAAGCAAGAACGCATGCAAATAATAGGCAGAATAATAATTTGACTATGGAACGAACGAAAGAATCGGGTTCACAATATGACATTTATTATACCAGACTGTATTACATTCCATTCCGAATAAAAGCTGTTCTTGTGGAACTCTTTGATTCATGTTTTGCAGTGCATCACATTGCATTGAGTCTATTGGTATTTCTTTTTATTATTATAGGTGGTTGTTTGTTTGCTTCTTGCATTATTTTGTTTTGTTAGTTTTATTTTTCCAGTCCGTAATTCTTAATTTTCTAATATCTCCATAACTATATTTACTTGACCTTCCCACCTGGTGTCTTATTCTTGGTCTGTTTTCCATTGGTTTCCCGTTCTTTATCTTCCTTTTAATTGCTTCTAGTTGTCTTATAGTGTGTGTCTGAACCATCTTAACCTTTGCGGCTTTATAAATTTAGTAATAGCTTCAACTTCTGTTGCACGCTAAAACGACTTTTACAACAGTTTGTTACAGCAATAACTCGATCTTACGATATTGATTTAACATACAAACTACTACGGTTTCGTTACGATGAAAACGACAAAGATCGGGAAAAATACACATATCTGTTGCCCCAACTATGCTACGATAGGCTGTAACAAAAGTTACCGACTACACTCAGGGAGATGGGGTGGTTCATTACGAAATTAATCAAGGCAACGGCCACTTTAACGACATAACGATGTTAAATGCCTTAGACGACACCACTGTTCTAATCGAGAAGGTAGACTCACTGAAAAAGTGGAAACACTGAACTAACCTCTCAAATCCAACTTTGGCAGTGCTCCGCGTAGAGCCTCGGTGAACTTACCTTTACTTGAATTCCTTTACAGCTCTCTAAACCTTTACAAAAGAAACATCAGAAAATACAAACTCGTATGTAACCGTCAAATATAATAAAGAAAAGCTGAACTAATTTAAGATGAAATATATTAACGTAGGAAAATGCATATAAACATTTGACATTAATTTAAATAAAACGTGGGAAGTTAGTAATATTAATTACGCAACGATTAAGCTAATTACTGGCAGTAAAACTTGAAGGTATGTAATCAAAAATGACTTAATGACGGTAACAACTATTCAAACTCTAAGTTTAAATGACAACAACTACGTTACGTAAAATGGCGACACTTTGCATATAAACGACCACTTCACTGCACATTGTGCTCTTTAAAATTACTAGAAAAGACACACTACCTTTGAGGGGTTCAGCAGCCAGTGTTTGACGTCTAACGAAGCCGCCGATGCCGATGGCCCAGCAACTGCCAAGCTGCCTGAAAAAATACGAGAACTAAGCCTTTGCGACCAGGGGTTTCATCTGTCAAGGGTTTGGACATTATTTATATCCCCCCAAAGGGGTGAACAACGAAGTACGTAAACGACTGGCAAATTCAACGACACACGACACTCCGTTAAAGAAAACTAGCACAATTGAGAATTCCATTTATTTTCCGCCCAGGGAAATTATAGAGCTTTCAACTTCTCAATATGACTTCTTGGCTACGATTACTGCACAAACGTCTCACGTATAACTAGAATATTGACAAGCACCCATTTTGACAAGATGGCAGAAATTGTCACAGGCGACGAACACAATGTAATACAACGGGGAACTGCCGGTAGAAATACAGAGGAAAACTACTTTAAACTATTTCACAAGTTCAATCACAACGGAAGTCTTAATTAGGCGGGCGTCCGACGAGTCTAAGAAACCGCCAAGGGCTGCAATCGCACACCCAATATTACTTGTTGACTCTTTGAAGGCGCCTGTGAAACTCTAGACACGTAGGGCTTGCTCGCGGCCTCAATAAAAAGTCGATGAATCGCTTTTGCTTGCTTTCCGCGTTCCACTTGTGCAATCGATTTCCCTTAACACAAAATTACCGCTGCTCCTTCGAGTCAAAAGGGGTACGCCGTACGATCAGAACTGCACTATATTATAACGAGCGGAAAGCGGTCGCAGATAGGCAAACGATCACAACTACACTATATTAAAGCGAGCAGGCAGCGTCGATAATTGACTTCGAAAAGAGAGCCCAGAATTGCCTATATTTGAACTAAAAGATGCGAAAAAACGCTGATTTTGAAATGTAAATGCGGGAAAACGCTACATTCAAAAATTGCCCTCACACTTCCATTATACGGTTTATTTCATAATTCATTAATCTTCTGTGATAACATTCTTTTGTTATTCTCTGATCAACCGGAGTTGACCTCTACTGCCAATATAGTTAAACGTTTCAGTAAATAGCAGTTTTGTGTACAGTTAAATAAAGCTTCCCGGAAAACTAAAACTAACAAATGAACTGTAAAGGTTTTCCCCTTAGTTTTAATTTTAAATGGATTGCTCTTTGTATCCGATTCGTGCACATACTGATGAACCATGGATCTATTTCAATAAATCCAAATTTCTTCGAAATACAAGAATATAAGATCTTCAGGGGATCTTTTAAATTAAATTTCATCAAAAAGTTAATTTTAGCTGCACAAAAGCGATTTATTTCACATGCAATTTTGCTTCCATTTGCTTATTTGAACTTGTTCCCCATCTATCTAATAATTTTGAACAGGTAGTTTTATCACCTTCATATCCAAAAATACCCTTCTGTTTAGAGAAAAACGTTCATTTTTTAAATTGCATTGTCAAATAAATGTTGGCAGGTTTTTTCTAAATGTATGATCTAAATATAAATGTCTTTTGTCGTTTGCCGAAATAATAACTTTGACAACTTCGTTGCCCTATAATATACCCGCAATGACAAACGTGGAACATGTATAGGAGAGAAGACGTAATATCTCCTACGTCCTAGGAGATATGCAATTTAAAGAAGAAGAATGTCACTTACCTCAAATACATCACTCAGTCGAACAATGATCAAACATTTCCACTTGTCAATTCGTAGATTATTTAGGCGAACGTCACATGAACAGCATTGGTATAACGGATCCTACCTGTGTTTCATTTAGAAGAAGCGGGCAGGCAGGTGCGTTTGTTATTCCGTCGCAACAATGTGCGCGAAACAGGAACATTTATAAATCAATGCGGGATGAAATAAAAATCGGAGGTTATTTAACTACTTATATTAAAAAGAATAAAAAACATACGATAAATCACAAAAATTGTTTGCTAAAAACATGTTGGGATCGCTTAAAGTGGAATGAAAATCTTTAACTTACGCTCAGCTTAATTCGTGAAAAGATCAGGTCCCGGCGTCCGCTCTGTTTAAACTTGATTTAAACACACATAAATTTTATTTTCTAAAATTTACGAAATCCAGTCGCACGTTTTTAAATGCAATTCCAATTTAATAGCAAGAAAATTTTAATGCCGCAATCACCAGCTTTGCCTCATAATTACTAAATTTAATATGTTTAAATTAGATTAAACATATATATATATTTCAGTCCAAATTTACGGTACATTATTCATAATTTAAAAGCCAGTGTTATTACGCAATCAGACGAGTTAAAGACCAGGAAAAATGCAAATCTGCACTTCATGCACAATACCGACCTACAGCGGCAAGTTCAACGGGCGACCTTCGCTCTAGCAGGAAATAAAAACTGCAGAATTGCTACGCTGTTATTTTGTAATTTGAAACGCTTTTACTCAGTAAACTGTACATTTGAACTTTGATATTGTTACTTCGTTAAGCATTATTGTTTTGTATAAATGCCAGTCTATTTTTGTAATAAAACAATCTGCATTTAATGTTTGATTCATTCGCTACCCCTTCTAAGCCATAATATTTATGGGGCATGAGGCTGTGCTCCAGGGGTTAGTTTTTCTACTGTCGTCCGTTCAAGTATCATTGACTACATTGGTTTAAAACGTAAACACAGTCTTGTTTACGTGCTTCACGGATAGAACCAGCGCAAAGTAACGGAATCCTGAATCAGCCTCTCAGGCAATTCTGTTCAGCTCTAATTTGAATACATTCATTTCAGGATACCCCAAACTGAGATAATACATATTAAATTAAATTAAATATCATTTATTAAATAAGAATAGCTTCTACGTATATAGTACAATAATGTTTACAATTTTATTCTTATTTAAAAGGTGAGGTATCGGATAGTCCGTTTTTCAACCTCACCCAAGTGGCAAATATAATAATATGAAAATTATAGTATATAAATTAAAAATTATTTTTATAATGCTCAGTATTATAAAACTGTTTATATCTTAAATAAAATTTACTTTGAGAATAAATTAATTTATTCCGTAGATTTGCGTATTATAAATGCAAAATAACTTTATTCGGCTGATAAATCCGTACAGTTTAATTTTAATTCGTTGTTAAAGTAAACAAAATCACATCAAAACGTTAATGCTTATGACATGTTATTCATTAGTTAACAAATTTTGATGCGCTTTTGTTTATTTGCCTATTAGTTTATTGGGGAAGTAAATTTACTCCACAAATAGTTATCTAATGATTTATTCATCGTTTATAATACTGGCCATAAGAGAAACAAAAATTATTGATGCGCAAGCTGTTTACACAGTAGATCACCCATTAACCTGGTTTTAAATAAATTAACATTAGGCGACTTATTAAATAATTCCAAATGGGAGTTGATAATTGACATTGCTATATATACAAAACTGTTTTTAAACTTAGAAGTATTGTAATTTGGTATACAGTATTGATTAACATGTCGTAGGGTTCTGTTATGTACTTCATGGCGAGTTTTTAGTAATTTAAATAAAGTGGCGTTGCAAAATTCACAATGTTAAACAATGCTGATGCATATAATAAATATAATCTATGCTCTATTTTTAAATAACAAAGATGATTATAATAAGGTGTAATGTGTAATCGATTACTAATGTTGTATGAAAAACGTAGACAACAGTTTTGTAAAACCTGAAGTCTATGTTTACATTTCGCAGTTAAAAAAGGATAGTACACATTAGAACAATAATCCACATTACTTAGAACTAGGCTATTGACCAAATCCCATTTAGTTTTAGCTGGAAGCACATTTTTGAATTTATACAGATATGAGAATTTAGCATAGCATAAACCGCACTTTATATTTACGTGATGTTCGAAGGATAAATTATTGTCGAGCACTACACCCAGATTTTTAACTTTATCTTTCAAAGGGATCGTATATATTGTTAGAACAAATTCCCTGAAGCATTTGCTTTCTGTATTTTTAGCTTCCAATCTTAGCATTTTTCTCGAACCACGTAGTGAAATCCGTAACTCAGTGATGTACTCAATATTTCAGTCCTTAAGAAACTTATTTCCGCAATTTTTAGCTTTTTTCCGATTTATTTAAGCAAAATCTTCAGCTTAATTATGTTATCAAACCTTGACTCTGCTGGATACTTTCTTCCGCCCATTTCAAATATTAACGTATTGCAGTCCTTTAGATTCGTCGAAATTTAATTCTAAATGGAGGCTTTGTTTTTGCATATCTTCTGGATGATGTCATCTGCCATTATCACGTCTTAAGGAGTTCTCGACACCAGTCAGACGTGTGTCATTTTACCTGTAAATCCCCTGTTTAAGCAAAGTTGTTTCATCATTTCGGACAGTGGTATTCTTAACCTAGCGAGTGGGACAAGGAACGTAGATAAGTTGCGTCTGCGCTTGGTCATTTCGCCTTTCTTGTTAGCGCAAAAAGCGTCACTTAGCGAGTGGCCCACAATACGTTAGGGGGTGGCGCTTTGTCCGCGGCTTCGATTAGCCGGACCCACATAATGTTGAAATTCTTTCAAGTTGTGAAACTACCTCGTCGCCGATAATTCGAGCTTAGTGCATAGTGGTTAAAGCTGAACGTTTAGCCGAGTCTTCTGTACCGATTGGAGCTAAGCAACTCCGCTAACACTTATTGTGGATTATTTTTGGGAATATTCAACCGTGTGCTAGAACGAAGACCCGATTCCTTACCGCTATCTGCTTGTCGCCGGGGTCCGTCCAAGTCAACCCTTGTCTTATTAGGGATGTTATACCGCTCGCATTCGCTCGATTATGGCTCCGCCATGTGGTTTACAACAGTTTTCTGTCGTCTCGTTCATTTGTAGCACTGACTTGGGGGAGGCGATCTTCAGGTAATGAGGACCATACAGTAACCAGTACATCTATCTGACTTCTATTAAGGTAAATTGTTAGCCTTTAAATTTACAGTGATTTGTTGAAGTGAAGTTCCGGCAAGTTATGCTTTCGTTGATTAAAGTGCGACGTGTCATATCGATGCGACCGTTTTAAAGTAACTTATCGTCAAATTTTAATGCATATATGTCGCCTTGTGCTGAAAATGTAATTAAACATTATTGATAATTGTTGTTTTGCGTTGACATTCAAGTATACATTGTGGTCATGTCACCGTTTGAGTAATTGTTGCTAATCTCGTTCGTGTAAAGTAGTTTTTGCTGTAAAACTAAACGTTACTACTGTATTAAATGTAACCACGTCATTTGTTGTTGTTTTTGTTATTTGCGTTTAGAGTAAAAATTGCGTCGTTAACCCAACTAACCTTTTCGCATATTTTCTGCCGTAACAAGTAATTATTGTAACGTTCATTGTCACCCTTTGCATATTTTATTTTATTAATAGAGCTTATTGTTAATTGTTTATCGTTTTTCAGTAGTGTTTGCATGCTGTTTCTTTTGTGTTCTGTACAGGAAGTTAGACGAGTGTAAGTTGATGCCATCAAAGATAGGTTCGAATCAGCTGTTGCAGTCGCTACCGCAGGTTGTGACAAGGCAGAAGTAGAAAGGTTGGCCTACTCGCTTCCACATCCAAAGTGGGCCTAACTGTGTTGATTTGTTGTTAATTTTACCCCGCTTTATCCTGAATGTGGTGGCGCTTTCAATTATTTACCATCTTAACTTCTCGTAACGGAGTACAGCCCTAACTCAAAGGTCCGTAAAGAACCCGCCCTCGCGGCTGAGTTTTAGCTGGAGCAAACCTTTGCTGTTACCGGAATCGTAACAGAGCTAGGGCCTTGTATTCTAGGTTTATTTCTCGATTATGTAGTTGTATCGTGTTTGTGCGGTAACCATATTGCAAGACATATAGTGGATTAATTATAATAATGAAATGCGACTTCCGTCGGCTTTGCACAGTTTTTCAACGGCGAATCGTGTTTTGCACATGGCTGTTAGATTCATTTGGAAATTATGAAATTTAAGAGGCGGCTTCTCTTCCTACCAATTTGGCACTGTCATGCACATCGTTAAAGGTCTATTCATGCTGGCGGTAGCGGTTTGGTAGCGGCCTGGATTCGTGGCGGTTTTTAGATTAGTTGGTATTCATACAGAGCGCGGTAGTTCGACGATGAGTTTGCTTTGCTAAGGACGTTCAGAGACGTGCAAGCTACAAGTTGATAATAAGTTTTTAAAAATATTGTACTTAATTATGTTATTTTTATCGATTAAAGGGTATCGTAAACACACATAAGTATTATATGCTTTAACATTTTGGGTTTGGAAGTTTACAATGCAGCTAAATTGTGGAATCAAATTTATTTTTACGCTCTTTTTCGTTAGCATTCTTCAGAAGTTTATAATAAGTTTTTAAACAATTAATTATTTAATGAACTAAAAATAGGAGAATGGGGTTAGAAATTACATATAAACAATGTACATTTTTACCATTGCATAAATTGATTTAATTGGAGAGGAATTAACACTCTCTTTTAAACTTTTTAAGTAAATCATTGATGAAACTTACAGTGTATTTTCAAATTATGCTATTAGTAATAAATGCTTAACAGTGTGGAAAATAATTTGTTCTGTGAATTGTCAAATATGAAATCCTGTTGGTTTAAATAATTCTCATTGTAAAAGGGTAAGTTAATAATAAATTTGATTGGACAATTTAGCTGCATAGTTAGTTTCCAAACCCAATATGGACCTATACCATTTAAATAAATATAATAATTAAACAGGTTTTGTTCAAATCTTGAACACTTCGTGCTCTGAAATAAGCTGAATCAGATGCTTTTCCATGTTGTAGCACTACCAGGTCTGCCTGCAACTACGGACGGTACTAAACTGCATATTTCACTGTAGTTCATGTTTTTGTCTTTATCTAACCGCTCGGTTTCTTCATAAAAATCGCCTTTCCGATCGATCCAAACCGCTCCATCGGCCTACCGCCCTATCGCCGCTTGCCAGTCTGAATCATATCACATATCATTTAAAAATCGTGCAGAGCCATTGCTGAGCGGTTTCTTAACCGCTCGCTACCGCGCTCCTAACGCCAGTCTGAATGGATCTTTAATGCGCGCGATTCTTCAGGAGCGCGCTAGAAAACCCGCCGCGTTATCGAATCAAGTCCGGGGTAACTGCCTCTGTTCTGCGTCCCTCTAAAAATGAAATTTTAAAAAATGTGACATTGCTTTAATTCGCGCTGCCTTCGGGATACCGCGTTTTGTTTATTCGGCTATTTCTTTGTTTCCTAGAATCTTCTTCTTCTTCTTCTTTATCAGCTCAATGACGTCCACTCCTGGACATAAGCCTCTCCTAGGGTCCTCCATTGGTATCTGTCTCTCGCATGCTGATGCCAATTTTTTCCAGCAAACTGCCTTATATCATCTACCCATCTGCGTTGTGGTCTTCCACGACTCCGATTTGTTTCCCGCGGTCGCCATTGCAGCAGTTTGTTTGTCCATCTATCTGTCGATTGTCTAGCTATGTGCCCCGCCCACTGCCACTTTAGTCGCGATATACGTTCAATGACATCAACGACTTTGGTTTTCGATCTTATTACTTCATTTCGTACTTTATCCCGTAGCGAGATTCCTAAGATTATTCTTTCCATGGAGCGTTGGGTGACTCGAAGCCTAGTTGCGCTCTGTTTGGTTAATGTTATCGTTTCGAGACCATAAGTAGCAACAGGCAAGACACACGTGTTGTACACTTTTCGTCTAAGGTTGATCGGTATGTTTTTGTCTTTTAAGATGTATTGTAATTTCCCAAACGCAGCCCAAGTCAGCCCTATTCTCCTTGTTATTTCTGCTGTTTGGTTTTCCTTGCCTAGTGTGATGAGGTGGCCTAAATAGATGTATTCCTGGACCTTCTCTATGCCTTCGTCTTCTATGGTTATTTGTACATTTTCGTCAGGGCTCATCAACTTAGTTTTTTTAAGATTCATTTTAAGTCCCACTCTTTTCGATGCTTCATTGAGGTCTTGCATCATTTGTTTTAGTTCTTCTGTATCGCTAGACATGATAACGATATCGTCAGCGAAACGGAGATGACTAAGATGATATCTATCGACTTTCAGACCCTTTTTGTCCCAATCTAGTTTTTTAAAGACATCCTCCAAAGCTAGTGTAAACAGCTTTGGAGAGATGACATCTCCTTGGCGCACTCCTCTCATTACGTTTATTTTTTCCGTTTTTGTATCTTCATCGATTTTTACTTTAATGGTTGCGTTGTTATATATGTTTTGTATGATTGCGGTATACCTAGAGTCAATTCTAGCGTTATTGAGTGCTTTCAAGATTGCCCATGTTTCTACAGAATCAAACGCTTTGTGGAAATCGATGAATACCAGGTGAATAGGAATATTATATTCCGTGGTTTTTTCTAGGACGGTGCGTAGGGCTTGGATATGATCCATTGTACTAAATCCTCGTCGGAAACCGGCTTGCTCCACAGGTTGGTAGAAGTCAAGCTTTTCAGTCAGACGATTTGTTACGATGCGCCTAAGAATCTGTTATGTTACGATTTTGCAATTCTGTGCTTCTCATACGAACGGTTTCTAGTTTGCAAGATTGCATAAGAATTTGAGCCCGCTATTTGCTCACTTCCCGGATGTGCAATTCTATCGCGTTCTGGTACTTGCAGAAAGCTAATTTAAAGGGCTTTCTAAAATATAAACGGAATGTTTCATTTGAAAAATTATGAAATTTGCAAAGTTTGAGCCACCGTTTCCTAGAAGACATTCCTCCCATTATAAATAATTTAAATTCTAACATTAGTAGTACTTACTTTTGTTAAATGTAATAGTAAAATATATAAACTACTTCAATTTCTATGTGTAATTAGTTTATTTTGTAGTAAATATATTCATATTTAATCTCTAAGTAGGTAAGTATAAAAAGATATTTTCCCTTTTTAGTTTCTGTGAAGTTGTATCATTTCTATTTGATTTTGCCTCAGCATCTTGTAGCATACTATTTAAAGTAAAAGATTACTTAACTAGCAATTTTATACAAAATTTGGATAAGTGGATACTTTAAAATAAGTCAACTACAGTTCATGTAATGAGATTTCAGTATCGTACGACGTGGTTATTAATTTCAGTATTATGACACAGGGATTTTTGTACATTCTAGTTTATGTTACCTTTATTCGTCTTCCAAACTTAATACAAATTTAGACAAGTAGAAAACATAAAACATAGTACTTACCTGGCAAAGCTGTAAAATAAAAAATAACTAGTAAATATGCAGTGCCATCCTAAGAATTCACACCAAAGGTGCAGATTTTATTGTCAATATAGAACATTACATATACCTACTACAATGAAAAAGAAGTTTAATTACAAATTAACATTTACAAATTAGAAATAGAGGAATGCACAGCACCAAATGTATGACTTAGCAGGCACCTTGTTACGCTGCAAGTAAGATATAATGGTTTTATGTTAAAGCTTGTTACAAATATCCTCCGTTATGATTATATATAAGTATATTTAATTCTCAATCATGAGCTCTCACATAACTTACGCATAATAGTTATAACACCACATTTAGATATGACTGTACCACCACTGGTGACGTAAGTGGAGTAAAGAAAAGGTACAAGCACAGACGAGTCTACTTTTCCTTTGACTTGCATCAATTTACCAATAACCATTGTGAACACACTTAAGTGTGAGCACAATAAATCACTAATCAGCCCTACGCTAATTGTAAATGTCCTTATCTCTGACTATTTTCGATGTGTCTGGAAACGGCTTTTAAAACATGATTGTTCGATTTCCTCACTGATGATCAGTTCCTTTAATTTCTGATACGCGTTACAAAATCCAATACTTGTAGGTTCAACATTAAAATCTCTTTCAAATAATTTTGTACGATTTAATGCAAATTTTTTGTGTACATACTGCCTACTATTTCATTATCCATATATCTGCCAAAATAATGTGTTTGTGCTGCTTTAAACAGAAATGCAACAGACGAATAGAATTTTGTTTTTTAATAATTATAAGCAGCCAGCAGTATGGACTCCAGCATATGCTGCACTACGCTGATGAAGAATAGATGTAGAATAAAAACAAACGGTAAATCATCGACTAAAGTAAAAAATTAGTTAAGAACTGGGTTTAGTGGTGTTGCTTCATGGAAGCCCTAAGCTCCGAAATAGTCTTCATATATTTAACTAAACTACCAATTTGTGCTGCTTTATATTTGCAAATATAATTTGAAAAAAGTTTTTCTCCTGTATGCGTCTTCATATGGTTTACTGAATGACCTTTCTGTGCTGCTTTCAAATTGAACATGAATCAGGTTTCTCTCCTGTGTCTTCATATGCAGAACTACATTATCTCTTTGTGCTACTTTATATTCACAAATTCAATATGATGAAGGTTTTTCACCAGTATGCTTCTTCACAATATGTAGAACTAAAGTATCTTTACGTGCTGATTTATATCCGCAAATTGAACATAAATAAGGTTTTTCTCCTGTATCTATCTTTATATACGGAACTAAATTACCGGTTTGTGCTTTATATTCACAAATAGAATATACATAAGGTTTTTCTCCAGTATGCTTCTTCATATGTTTAACTAGTGTCTCTATGTAGTGTTTTACATTGGCAAATTGAACATGAATCAGGTTTTTCTCCTGTGTCTTCATATGCAGAACTACTATATCTCTTTGTGCTACTTTATATTCACAAATTTAATATGATTAAAGTTTTTCACCAGTATGCTTCTTCATAATATGTAGAACTAAAGTATCTTTACGTGCTGCTTTATATTCACAAATTGGACATGAAAAAGGTTTTTCTCCTGTATGCCTCTTCATATGCCTTACTAAATAACATTTCTGTGCTGCTTCATATCCACAAATAGAACAGGAATAAGATTTTTCTCCTGTATGTGTCCTCATATGATCAAATAACTTATCTTTCCTTGCTGCTTTATACTCGCAAATAGAACATGAATAAGGTTTTTCTCCAGTATGTATCTTCATATGATCAACTAAGTTACCTTTCTGTGCTGTCCTATATTCGCAAATGGAACATGTATGAGGTTTCTCTCCTGTATGCGTCTTCATGTGCATCACTAAACGCCTTTTCTCTGCTGATTTATACTCACAAATGGAACATGAATAAGGTTTTTCACCTGTATGCATCTTCATGTGCATCACTAAACGCCTTTTCTCTGCTGATTTATACTCACAAATGGAACATGAATAAGGTTTTTCATCTGTATGTACCTTCGTATGATTAACTAAGTTACGTTTCCTTGCTGTCTTATATTCGCAAATGGAACATGTATAAGGTTTCTCTCCTGTATGCATCCTCATGTGCATCACTAAACGCCTTTTCTCTGCTGATTTATACTCACAAATGGAACATGAATAAGGTTTTTCACCTGTATGTATCTTCATATGATTAACTAAGTTACCTTTCTGTGCTGTCCTATATTCGCAAATGGAACATGTATGAGGTTTCTCTCCTGTATGCGTCTTCATGTGCATCACTAAATGCCTTTTCTCTGCTGATTTATACTCACAAATGGAACATGAATAAGGTTTTTCACCTGTATGTATCTTCATATGATTAACTAAGTTACCTTTCTTTGCTGTCCTATATTCGCAAATGGAACATGTATGAGGTTTCTCTCCTGTATGCATCCTCATGTGCATCACTAAACGCCTTTTCTCTGCTGATTTATACTCACAAATGGAACATGAATAAGGTTTTTCATCTGTATGTACCTTCATATGATTAACTAAGTTACCTTTCCGTGCTGTCTTATATTCGCAAATGGAACATGTATGAGGTTTCTCTCCTGTATGCATCCTCATGTGCATCACTAAACGCCTTTTCTCTGCTGATTTATACTCACAAATGGAACATGAATAAGGTTTTTCACCTGTATGTATCTTCATATGATTAACTAAGTTACCTTTCTTTGCTGTCCTATATTCGCAAATGGAACATGTATGAGGTTTCTCTCCTGTATGCATCCTCATGTGCATCACTAAACGCCTTTTCTCTGCTGATTTATACTCACAAATGGAACATGAATAAGGTTTTTCATCTGTATGTACCTTCATATGATTAACTAAGTTACCTTTCTGTGCTGTCTTATATTCGCAAATGGAAGATGTATGAGGTTTCTCCCCTGTATGAATCCTCATATGATTAACTAAAGTATCTTTACGTGCTGCTGTATATTCGCAAATTGAACATAAATAAGGTTTTTCTTCTGTATCTATCTTCATATGCGGAACTAAATTACCGGTTTGTGCTTTATATCCACAAATAGAAGATGAATACGGTTTTTCTCCAGTATGCTTCTTCATATGTTTAACTAAAGTGTCTCTATGTAGTGTTTTACATTTGCAAATTGAACATGAATAAGTTTTTTTTCCTCTATGCATCTTCATATGGTTTACTAAATGACTTATGTGTGCTGTTTCATATCCGCAAATAGAACATGAATAAGGTTTTACTTCTGTAAGCGTCTTCATAGAGTTCACTAAAGCACCTAAAAAAAGAATAAGGTTTTTGCTTGTATAGGTCTTCAAATGATCAAGAACTTACAATTCAATGCTGTATTATCTTCACAAATGGAAGATGTGTAAGATTGTTCCGTATGAGTTTTCGTATGTTCCAAGAAATTAATTTCATCTTTAGCTTCATAGTCACAAACTTTGCAAAGTAACCGTTCTTCTAAGAGACTTTCACTTGCTGCACAAAAATCAAGCAATTCATCCTTTATATGAACTTCCTCCTGTTTAATATCCAATTCGTGAGGAACCTTATTATCAATCGCATGTGGAATGACCGATTGCCAGACATGTAAGTTTGCGACTACTTTACTTTCATTTTTTGTCAATGGTTCATGTAACATGCTAATTGTTTCATTAGGCACATTATATTCTACTAATTCATGTTTCACGTCCATTATTACAACAAAAATGGGGGATCCGGATTTAATAAAAGCAATATCTGGAAATAAAATGTACAAGGAAATTCAGTTAGGTTAAGTTGGTTATGTTTATATGAAAAATATTAACAAGCCTTTTATTCTGAGTCTAATATTCTTACTTACATGGAATAATATGAAATGTGAAAGAAGTTAACTCGTCCAAAAAATGGGCTAGCAGCAAAGATAACTTTGAATTACTACACAAACCACCATCAATCGCTATAGACTACGTAAGTCTGACGTCACGAGGCGCGGATACTTTCGAAATCTTTCCAAACAAGAAATGTTTGTGTGTAAATTGCCATAAGAGAAAGTTTAGCGGGTGTTTTTCAGTGTTTTGTTAGTGAAATAAGGGTTTTAGTGTTAATATATATATATAAGAGACAATAAATAGTGTAGTTTTAGAGACTTCATATTTAATAGGATTTCAAATTGTTGAATAAGTGCGTGTAAAGTAAGTTGAGGTTATGTTGTTACTTTGCTTTATTTGTTAATTGATCACGAATTTCAGTCGATATTTTAATTCAATGACTGCAAAACACGTTTTGAAGTTAGCCAAGATTGTGTGTTTCTTCGGCGAAGATACTAAAGCATTTTCAAAGGGCGAGAATGCTGTAGAATCGGGGCATATCAATACTATGGACTTCGATGCCGAATTAATGTTGATTCGGGGAAATGTTCATGCTAGCATGAAAAACCGGGTGTATAAAGTCGAGGTAAGAATGCTGTATAAATGTAGTTACAGTTATTTTTAATTTAATTTTGTTACAGATTTCATTAGACAAGTCTGGAGACATATCGTCAGCGCAATGTTCTTGTCCTAGAGGCATAAAGTGCCACCATATAGCAGCTTTGTTACTATATGCGCATTACAATATTTCTATAACAGATAAACAATGTACTTGGCGCAACACAAAAAATACATCTGAGCAAATTATGACTTGCAACGAGATGTACCCAAAAAAGCCGTACTCTGCTGTTGACAGGAAAATGACGGAAGCCGAATTACAGGAGCTACGTGACCAATTGCATAACTTTGGTTCCACCATTGGATTTTCGTGACTTCTCCAAGAAGAGCCGAAGGAGGATA
Source organism: Agriotes lineatus (assembly GCA_940337035.1). Classification (NCBI taxonomy): domain Eukaryota; kingdom Metazoa; phylum Arthropoda; class Insecta; order Coleoptera; family Elateridae; genus Agriotes; species Agriotes lineatus. The sequence continues at coordinate 254,088 of CALNHX010000720.1, read as the reverse complement.
CAGTTTTATCAGTGCCACTTATAGAAGATTTAATATATTCAAACGAATACTTTTCGGCAGACAACAAAGAATATTATTTGAGACAAAAATGTGCTTTAAGTGATGCCACAATAATGGAAGTGGTGCATCAAACAGTGGGCCAAAGCAAAAATGAAAATTGGCTTCTTGCACGAAAGCATTGTTTAACAGCGAGCAACTTTGGCGCTGTTTTATCAGCATTCCGAAGGAACCGCTTTCCAGAATCGCTATATAAAAGTCTTACCGGTAAATTAAGACAATTGCATGTAACTGAAAGAAATTAAGAATTGTTTTTATTTCAGGCATGTATAACTTGGAAGGGGTGAAAGCCATACAATGGGGCAGAACACACGAAAGTGTTGCAATTGAAAATTTTCAGACCGCAACCAAGCTGAACGTCATTCAAACGGGATTGTGGCTGACACCAAGTGGATTCTTAGGCGCCAGTCCTGACGGCTTGGTGGACGAAAATGGCATAATTGAAGTAAAGTGTCCGTACTCTCACAGAAATGATGACTTGAGAGAAAAATTAAAAAGCATAAAAAATTATATCATTTACTTCAGCGACGACGGTGAACTGCACATCAACCAACAACATCATTACTACGATCAAATGCAAGGGCTTTTATACATTTTAAACCGATCGGTATGCTATTTGGTAGTGTGGACTATAAAAGGTACTGTTATCGTGAATGTTAAGAAAAATTCGTCATGGGCCAGTAATTTAACAGCACTTGAAAATTTTTATATAAATCAATATATACCCAAGTTAGTCGAAAATAAGTACAATGTGAGTAAAACAGTAGAATAGTTTTTTAATGTTTTAACCTTGTCCCACTAATTCGAGATAAGTGTATGTTAAATAAAAGAGATTTTAAAAATACATCATGTTTTATTGAACATTAATAAGAACAATATTATTTATTAAAATATAAAGTTATATAATCAATATTTGTTTACATATTCTGCAACACAACAACGTATGGTAGCAACTCCCTTGCGCATAGGATGAGAGTACTATACAATCAATACCTTGCTGAAATAACTTATACAACCAGCATGAAAATGATAAAGAAAGAAATTAAAAATAGGTTAACGTTAAATATTAAAGACTGTTTTTATTAACCCTACACCAGCATATGTACAAGTTTGATATAAGTACAATTTCTTGTAGTACCTGATCACCTAACAAAAAAAAATAGCCGAGACGACATTGCAAGTAAATAAGCTTTATGGATACTATCTATATTTTATATTTAAGTGCAATTAAGTAGATCAATATTGAAATTTTAACACTGAATTAATGCCTATTACCCTATCTTATAATTATAATTAAGTAAACCTAATTAGTATTAATGAGCACTCGCCTATTGCTATATATTGTTGTTTATTACTATATTGTTCAACAGGTGCAATTAAGTTGTAGTTTAACAAAGTTCCTATTGGGTACAAAATGTTTTTCTTTGCATTAAGTTAAGATAGTTAAGTATTGCTAAATTGTTAGATTACTATGTTAGTAGAGCTTTCTGTCAAACCTCAAAAAATGAGCATATGCTCACGAAGGTCTTTGTAAGCAAACAAATAAAAAAAAAATACATTGAGTCTTACATTCTAAATTTGTCCTATCTAAATCCTTACATATTAGTTATAATATTCCTCCACTTCTTTTATTAAAGGATACTGCCAGTTTGTTAATGCTGCGCATACCTGAAAAATAGTGGAAGTGTGTACAATCAAAAACTGTGGTATGCGGTCTAGAATATTGTAGCACTTAATCCTGCAGATAGCCCTCTCTACATGGATTCTTGCTTTTGCAATGGTCCGTGTTTCACATACTTGTCGCTCGGTGAACTGGGGAGTACTTAAAAAAGGTGGGATATTTAAAGTAACTCCTTCCGGTAAAATGTCTTTTATAAGGAAGCCTTTATCGGCCAAAATCATATCACCTGCACACATCTGGTTAAGAATGCCACAATTGTTCACAATTTTTTTGTCGGACAACGACCCTGGGTATACTTCACTTATGTAGGTTACTACACCATTTGGGGCGACACCTACGAGAACCTTCCAAGTGTTGCGGTGCTTATACGAACTGTACGTCAATCGCTGCTTTTCCAAATTTTTCGGGACAGCTGTATATAATTCTGTACAATCCAAAATTATTCTGCAGTTTGGAAACGGCAAAAATGCAGATGGAAGGCAACTCTGATTCTTCTTTCATGAGGGTATGGTTGCCATCATCTGTTTGAAAAGGACATTATGTAAAGCAGACAGCCATGTCATAAAAATATTTGTAACTGTTGCCCTGCAGCAGTTAAATCTAATGGCTAAATCCTCATGGGGTAAATTTAACCGTAATTTCATTAGGGTTAACAAACACTGGTCTATTTTTGAAATTTTCTCCATACTCCACTGGGAATAATAATTTAATTTAAACTTGTCCATGGTATTAAAAAGTAATTCAAAAATGGCTGCCGTTGGTAGACCAGTGTACATTAATACACTGGCATCGTTGTCTTTTATGTGATCATAGCTAAACGATACTGTTAAATGTTGTAGCTGTTTACTTAAAGTTGCAACGTCTTGTTTGAGGAAATAATTTTCTGCTTCGAATAGAACTCCGGTCGTTGTCTGAACACTACTGGCTTGTATTTGGGATGTTCCGGGTACAGGTTCCTGCTCACAAGATCCAGGCATTGGTTCTCGCTGCTCACTTGCTGCTTCCGGGAGGCCCTGTCGCTTCTGGTTGCTAACTCTTTCACTGCAAGTAATAAACCCTCAAATGAATTAAATGTTTAGCAAATTAAGGTACAGAATTACTAACCGTTTTTCTGGTGAAGTAAATTCCAATAGTCTTTTAACATTGTACTCGAAGATAGTTGGACCATTTTTTCTAAGACCGTCTTTAAAATGGCAACTACAGACCAACGAATATTTCGATGGCTCTCGATCTTCTCTTCTATAAAATAAGCATTTTTGCTATTAAAATACTTGTAATACAATTTCAAATTAACATACCTGATTAAATTTACCCATTTCTTCCGTTCCTCTGCGTTCACAGGAAAGGTTAGAAATTTACATGTTCTTTGCTCACTGTAATGCTTGCACAGTGGAACAAAACACATAACCATTTTTGTTTCTGAAACATATACATATATATTTATACGAATAATAAATAACTGCCGTGTAGTTTCAGATTACATACAAGTATTATCTGTGTACATTATCGGTGAACTTAACCTCACCTTATTTCAAAAACACTTAGCGAAGTATTTGTACACTAAAAATTACACTAGACTATGAAACTACACTATTTATTGTCTCTTATATATATATATTAACACTAAAACGCTTATTTCACCAACAAAACACTTAAAAACACCCGCTAAACTTTCTCTTATGGCAATTCACAGACAAGAAAGGAAATAGAAAATCACTCCCTTACTCAGTAGTAGGGGCAGGAACTTGCGCGACACCTGGCGTTACTGACAAGACTTATGACAAAACAAAATACCAAACTTTATAGATCACTGTAATTTTGTCGCTACACTACGCGGAAATTGGCGGGCAATTTAAATTCAAATTTGTGTGATACAGTGGCGGCCAAAGAAACTGGAACACTTTTTTTGACCCAATTTTCAAAATGCGAAAACTGACAATTCTAAATAATAATTATCATCAGAAGTCATTGTTTAGATCTGAATAATGACTTTTGATTACATTTATTAATTAGAATTGTCTTGTGTCAGCCAGTTTTCGCATTTTGAGAGTTAGGTCAAAAAAAGTGTCCAGTTTTTCTTGGTCGCAACTGTATTTCCTTATAATAACTAGTGAAACTACTTATAGGAATATTTTCATTTGAATTTTTTATTTGTCTCTGGGAAACTGTAGGGCAAACATACTTACAATCAAGTTTTTTCAAGAATGGTTGGCGGTAACACCCTTGTTTATAACCTTGTTGATCTAATGTGGCTACTTATTTAATAAATAAAATTAACTGGCCCTGGTTAGTACTTTTATTAATATCTAAACATTTTAAAGTTGCAATTGGCATACACTTAATACTTAATGTCTAGACATTTGCATTGCATTTAAATAAAATGAAGTTAGTACTACAAGTAACTCATTTAAATCTTATACAAACTTTTTTGATAGAATCGCAATAAATATTTTAATGCAAGATTGTACAGTAAATGTTATAGCATTTTACTTTAATGTAGTAACTCACTGAATTTTTAAATTGATCATTCTCTATCTACTAAAACTCCAGTAAGTTACTTTTTCTCAATACCTAATATCGAGAGATCCAAAAAAAACTGTTCCTCAGCGGGCTGTGGAAATTCAACGTATGAATAATATGTTCGTGACACTGTACGTCAATGTCAAATTCGAGATTAGCAGGTTAGGATTTCAGTCAGTTTTGACACAAAATGACGCAAATCCTAACCTGCTAACCTCGAATTTGACATTGAAGTACAGTGTCACCAACATATTATTCATACGTTGAATTTCCACAGCCCGCTGAGGAACAGTTTTTTTTGGATCTCTCGATACGTATGTGTCAGGATTTTTCATTCAATGATCAAATGTAGAAATATTTGCTATTTTTCAATAAAAATTAATTTTTCAATTTTTTTACATCAGCATGAAGAAGAAAGCCATGGAATTATTTATTTTACCAAAACAGAACATGATAAATCTGTTAACTAGTTTTGCTTAAAAGAATTATTGAAATCTAACTAAAATTATATACAAATACTAAATTAATCAAAAGTCTGCTCTCTACGTTTAAGCCGTTTAAAATATTTAACAATAACTAAAACTTTAAGAGGATCTTGGTTTTTCTTTACTCCTTGCAAAACCTTTGCTATGTAATATGCTATTAATTCTATTTATATTATCTAAATAAAACTATATCTATACTTCTATGCTTCTGTGTACGTTGTTGCGACAAGAAAGGGTAGTTTTGCTCTTACAAAGTAACTGCATTTGCTTCGGCATTAATAATCTTGGACTTCATTTTAGCAGCTGCCTTTTTCAGCTTCAGCACTTCTTTGCGTAGCATACTCTCATTAGATGTTAATGAAGTCCGACTAGCTGGTAGTGTTTTGACAATTAATGGTAGTCTTCTCCTGGCTACTAGTGAACCTAAAACAATATTGACGACCATTAAAAACATAAAAACAATCTATAATTTTGTTGTAAGTGTAGCTATTCCAGCAAAATGCTACAAAGTTTGTAGAAATGTTCAAATATAATTTTTGAAAATTAAAACTGCTCCTTCAATATTTTCCCTGTTTACTATTGCCAAATATGTCTGTCTTGTTTTTCCTCGTAATCCGTAATGCTTCAAAGTGAGATAGATACAGTTGCACTAAGAGTTATTTGGTAAAAATGGGAAAGAGAAAACACCACAAAAAAGTAAACTTGGAAATCTACCCTTTTTAAAGTGGATTTTAAGCTTTTTCTTAAAACAAAAAGTAGTAAATTCTAGAACTGTGCTTAAATAGGTGGTAATATGACCCTAGCAAAAAACTTTGACCTCAAATTCAACACCTGCTGGCTACAAGTATTCATATTCTATGCCAATTATTTCCTCTTGCCAAATTCAGGATTGAAATTTGAAAAATAGCCAAGTAAAATTGTAGGGGAGGGTGGTACTAATTGAGACTAGGTACTAGGTAAGACAAGCTTGTTAAAATTTAAATTACCCGCTCAAATCGTACGTCAATTGCAAATTATATGTGGCCAGTAATTTAAAAATTAGCAATATAGAGGTTATATCGAGAGATCCAAAAAAAACTGTTCCTCAGCGGGCTGTGGAAATTCAACGTATGAATAATATGTTGGTGACACTGTACGTCAATGTCAAATTCGAGGTTAGCAGGTTAGGATTTGCGTCAGTCTATGTCATAACTGACGGAAAACCTAACCTGATAACCTCGAATTTGACATTGACGTACAGTGTCACCAACATATTATTCATACGTTGAATTTCCACAGCCCGCTGAGGAACAGTTTTTTTTGGATCTCTCGATATATGTTTATCTAATATGTTCTCTTACAGTGTATGTCAACGTACGGCACTTTCTGCTTTGCTGTTGTCTTGTATCTCTTTGGCAAATCATGCCGCAATACACTCAACTCTTCACCGGTGGCGCTTGAAGTTGATCGCAAAGATGCATTAAACGTTGCTATTATTTCTGCAAATACCATTATATGTTAATTATTGCAGCAATTAACATGTATATTTTTAAAAGCATACCTCTCACTTTTTCTGGATTCCCAAGCTTTTCTTGAATGAAATAACAAAAACAATTTTCTGAAGTTGCATCTTCGTGAAATTCTGAAACATATGTTTGATTATCGGAATGAGAAAATTGCATTTACAATACACATAACGTTAATCGTAAAACAACATCTATTGCAAATTCGAATATTTTAGATCGCCAGTTATGAAAATTATATTAAAAATGAATTACATACCTGCTAAATTTGCCCATTGTATCTTTGCAGAACAAAGGAAAATGCGTCTCCACCAAATATTTCGAATATTTAATGCCGCGGAACTTCACCATTATCGCAGCCCGGCACACAACACGGTTTCTTCTTTGAGCTACCTACGAATTTTGTCCAGGAACCAGTCAAACAAATAAACTCAAAGATGGAGCCGAACAAAGCCAAATATGTGCTGAATTTGCAGAATCGGGGAATTACCGCAGAATTACGCTTCGTGTGAGAAAGACCCATAAAACGAACATGCGCAATAGTTGAACTAATATCACGTGCGTAACAAAAGAATAGGCTGTCCTTTTTCCGCGCGCATACCTACCGCCACCTGTACTTACTGAAATATACTACTAGCAGGGGCCCACTCGGCCTATTTCAGTTACCACTGCCTGATGGCAATTTACACCATAAATAAAACACTTTAGATGGGAAAGCTCTGTATTACCGGGACGGACAGAAATGCTAGCGCCATCTACCGGGTGCGGGAAAGAACTATAACATAGCGGGAAATTCAAATTCGTGGCAAAGAATATTTTTTCATCCAATAAATTGCACAATTGCAATTTAACTTTTAAGTCGACATTTTCTTTACAGAAATGCTTATACAAAGCTTCTGTAAAGCAAATCTCGACTTAAGTTAAATCACAATTGTAAATACTAACCATATTTACTGGGGGGTAAGTGTTGGTGATGCGCAACACACAGCCTCTCCCAACCAAATGTCAACCTCAACCTTTACGCGGTGCCCCCTATTAACACTGATGAGGAAATGGCGACCGAACATTGGCGGAATAACCGTATTCACTACCGTGGAAGAGGGGAAATACTCTTCCCTCCACGCGAACACCAGCGAAAGTGGCCAGTGCCTTGGCCCAAGGTGGCAGCCCCACCATGGCAATCGGGGGCGTGGGCTAATAACCTGCTAACCCCTTAAATACCTACTTATTAATGAAACTAACAGAAGCAGCCGGACGGACAAACTGTTGACGACATTTGGCCCGAAAAGGAAATATCAAATTGGTTTTTGGAATGTTCGTACATTACTACAAACAGGAAAACTACACCAAGCAATTGCAGAGATGAACAGATACAAGCTTGATATATTAGGCATAAGTGAAGTCAGGTGGAATGAGTTTGGCGAGCTGAAAACGCCCAGCGGCTCGACATTCCTATATTCTGGAAGACCAAATGAAAAAGATGAACACCTGAACGGAGTAGGAATACTTTTAAGTCGAGAAATAACAAGAAGTATGATAGAATGGAACCCAGTCTCGGAGAGAATCATAATAGTCCGACTACAAGGGAAAATAAGGAATGTTAGCATAATCCAATGCTATGCACCTACAAATGTAACAGATATAGAAGCTAAACAACAATTCTACGCACAATTACAAAACACAATTGACAAAATAAAAAAGAAAGACATCATCTTAGTAATGGGAGATTTGAACGCGCAAGTGGGCAAAGACAATATTGGCTTAGAACAAGTAATGGGCAAACAGGGCATAGGCGACAAAAACGAAAACGGAGAATTCTTCATAGATTGATGCGCCGAAAATGAAATGGTAATAGGGGGGACACTATTTCCGCATAAAGAAATACACAAAGTGTCATGGATCTCCCCAGATCAAAAAACACAGAACCAGATTGATCATTTTGCCATACAAAAAAGATGGAGAAGCTCACTGCTCGATGTAAGAAACAAGAGAGGCGCAGATATAAACAGCGACCACCACCTGATGATAGCCAGCCTAAGAATTAAAATAAAAGCAGCGAAACAGAAATTTACACAACAAAGCAAAAAATACGACCTACACAAATTAAAGGATAATGAAAAGAAGACGGAGTTCAAAATACAACTAAGAAACAGATTCCAACAATTAGAAGATCTCGAAGAAGCAAGTGTAGAAGACCACTGGACGAAAATAAAAGATACATATAACAGCGTAGCAGAAAGGGTATTGGGATTCAGAAGTACACAAAGGAAAAACTGGATAACAGAACCAACCTGGAAGAAAATAGAAGAAAGGAGAAATATTAAAATAAAAATGGTAGCCTCCACAAATATCAAGACAAAAGCAGAATACCAGACCCAATACAAACTCAAAGAGAAAGAAGTCAAACGGAGCGCAAGAGCAGATCGAAGGCGATGGACAGGGGAACTAGCCGAGAGAGCTGAGAAGGCATCAAAAGAAGGAAATATAAAGGAAGTATACAATATAACTAGAATTCTATCAAAAAGGAAACATCCAAGGAACAGACCGATAAAAAACAAGGAAGGACAGCTCCTCACCAATAAAGATGAACAAATCAAGCGATGGAGAGAATATTTTGCAGAAATCCTAAGTCAAACAAAAGAGACAGCTGAGGAAGAACCAGAACAGGAACCCGGAGAAAATCCTGAAGAAACACCAGAAGAAAGAATAAGAACAGAAGCACCCTCAAGACTAGAAGTTAGACAAGCAATCCAAAACCAAAAAAATAGCAAAGCGGCAGGTATCGACAAGATCCCACCAGAAATCCTGAAACAAGAAACAGAAATAACGGTAGACGCATTACACCCACTGTTTGTCAAAATATGGCAAAGCAACACGATACCTGAAGAATGGAAAAAAGGACTTCTAATAAAGATCCCAAAGAAAGGAGATATCACAAATTGCAAAAACTGGAGAGGGATCACCCTGCTCTCGATTCCAAGTAAAATATTCTCCAGGACCCTTTTAAACAGAATAAGAACAAGAATAGAAAAACAATTACGCAGAGAGCAAACAGGTTTCCGAAGCCGTAGATCTTGCATAGACCAAATAAACACACTACGCATCATAATAGAACAATGTACAGAATATGTAGTCAACCTGCATCTACTATTCGTGGATTTCGAAAAGGCGTTCGACCTAGTGAACAGAGATAAAATGTGGAATACAATGCAAAAGTATGGAATACCTACAAATATACTAAACTTAATAAAACAAACATATGAAGGATGCACGTGCCAAGTAATTCATGAAGGCAAGCTATCAGAACCCATACAAGTACAGACAGGAGTTAAACAAGGCTGCATACTATCTCCAATAATGTTCCTAATGGTCATAGACGAAGTACTGACCAAAGCAACAAAGACAGAGAGAAGCGGAATAACCTGGAACCTCACAGAACAACTCGAAGACTTAGACTTTGCCGACGATATCTGTTTACTATCCCACACACACAACCACATGCAACAGAAACTAAACAGAATAGCTGAAAAGGGAAAAACCGCTGGTTTAAAGATCAACAGTACCAAAACCAAATCACTCAGAACAAATACTACCAACAACCGAAGCTACTATCTAAATAATAATAAAATAGAAGAGGTCAACAAATTTACATATTTGGGCAGTGTAGTGACGGGCACGGGCGGAACAGAAGAAGATGTAAAAGCACGAATACAAAAAGCGAACGCAGCATTCATACAACTATATCCGGTATGGAAGACAACAGAAATATCAATAAAGACTAAACTCAAAATTTTCAAAAGCAACGTAAAATCTGTTCTCTTGTATGGCAGCGAAACATGGAAAACCACGAAGAATATCACAGCAAGCCTCCAGGTATTCATAAATAGATGCCTCAGAAAAATATATAAAATTTACTGGCCAAACACCATCTCAAACAACAACCTATGGGAAAGAGCACAAGAAACACCTATAAATGCTCAAATAAAGAAACGAAAATGGAATTGGATTGGGCACACTCTACGAAAATACCCAACAGCAATAGAAAAACAAGCACTAGATTGGAATCCACAGGGCAAACGCAAAAGAGGAAGACCTAAAACGAGCTGGAGAAGAACCATAGAAGAAGATATCAGAACAACCGGTAAAACATGGAGAGAAATTAAAGAAATGGCCAAAAACAGAGTCAGGTGGCGCTGCTTCGTAGAAGCCCTATGTTCCGAAGCGGAATAACAGGAAATAAGTCAAGTAAGTCAACCATATTTACTACTAAGGACAAATTAATAAAACAAATTTACAGTATATTAAATATATTTTATATAAAAGTATTCAATACACAGAAACAATAAATAAATTATTAGATAGAAAGATGTGGAAGATTATCTACAGTACGTAGGAATAAAAACACACTTAAATTACGTACATTTGGTTGCCAGTATCAAAGCTAATTATATTTTAAAATAACATTGAAAACAAATATTAGAATTAAACTATGCCTCTATCATACAGGTTATGAGTTATACACCAGAGAATTATTGTTGGATAATCTATAAAAATACTATACGAAATGAGGCTCTACGACAAAGGTATAGGACCATTTACTGAAAAATATTTGAATTGTCTAGTATCAAAAGCCGACAAATCCACTTTTCACAGATATGGAACTAAGTATACCACCATGTTCTTAAGCACTTGCTGATGGATGAAAGTGTAGGTTGGTTCATTAACATTTTCCAAAACATTCATAAAGTTGGGGCAATTTGCCACTTTCTCCGCATTAAACAATCATGTTCTCAAATTATGGATGTTATGCTGTAATCTAGCAGTTTTCCGACCCCATTCCCCAAACATTTTGTAAAATTTCTTACAGCGAGGAGTTAAATCCTTTGCACGTGGAACATCCCCTGCTTGCAAAATCCCTCTTTTTCTTTTTCTAGTTTTCTCTGCAAATTAATGTTTATTTATAGTTGAACAACAAAAATTTTTGGTTTTTTGTACCTGGTATTCTGGGAGTACAAAGATGATGTACAGTTTCAGCAGTTGAACTTGTTGCAGCACAAACACCAGACAAACTTCCTTCTTGCGTTATTGCAACGCCTGACGATTGGCTTCCCTCAATCTTTGTCTGTAACTGTGTACTATTAATACAATTTTATTTTTTAATTTTAATAAGTACCTGGTACGTTAGGAGGCCAAACAGCTGATATTTCTGTACTGCAACTTGCATTAGTGTCTATTAAATGTTGTGCACCGGTCGAAGCAGTACAAACATCCACTGAACTACCCTCTTGTGGTAACATATGTGTACCTTCTCCTATCACATTAACATCTGGTGTTGTTTCTTGTGGAGGGTCATCTCTATCCATTTCTTCCGATATAGCTATAAGTTAGCAATTATTGGCATTGACAACAAAAAAATGAATAAGTGTTTTCCTTACCAGATAAACACAGTGTGGGAATTGCATCTTTTCGAAGCCCTCTTCTTGTGCCCGGAACCACACACTTTCGCGCAAATTGCCTATCACAAACATATAGTGTACGATAGATGAGGTCAGGCTGCAAATCCCTCAGAAAAGGTTGGTTAATTTTTTCTACCCACTTCTTCAATAAACCAAGGTCTCTCGGAAATCTATGCCTCTTGTTGGCGTGATTGGTACACCCAGGTACACAACACTTATTTCTCTTGTAATCTTCCATTTCAAACCGAATTGGTGGAAACTGAAAGACAAAAAAACTTCTTAACCGGATCACTCAAGTCAATAAAAGTAACAATGCAACCCTACTCACTCAAAGCTGGCACAAACAAAGCACACAGGGCAGGGCAAACTTTTAGAATACACTTTGGACGAAATGTTCAATGAATATAACGTATCGGCTTCTAAACAAATGCAATAACTGAATACAACAACAACAAAATTTAAACTTTAACGTTCGTTATTCGTCAGTTTGTCGGTAAAGTCGAGGCCATAAATACAGCACTCCATTTATGAGTCAAGGTGGCGCCATGCAACGGGTGCGGGAAATGACTATCATCTCAGCTTCGCACCTGGTTCGTACCTCAAATTTTATTCCAAAGTCGCCCATAAAGCTTTCCCATCTAAAGTGTTTTATTTATGATTTACACACAAACATTTCTTGTTTGGAAAGGTTTCGAAAGTATCCGCCCCTCGCGACGTCACGACTGACGTAGTCTATTACAGTCTGAAAAAGTGGAAAGGTCCATTTGCGTTAGTTCAAATGGAATCCGTTTCCATTCGCCGGATTCTTTTCACCGGAATTGATAACGCCGGAATTCGATTGGCCGGAAGTCTTTTCACCGAAATGCATTTCGCCAGATATCAGGATTTTTTAATTACGAGTATTATATATCATGTCCGGCGAATGGGAAGCCACTATTATGGGACATTCAATTAAAAAAACGATCAAAGTCTGCAAATAACCTAAAAAAGCTAGAAAAACGGCGCACCCATATATCTAATACTTACTATATTGCTAGCGGCTATGAGTGGGAAACTCACCGATGAAGTGAGACACACAACCAACTCCTTCATGTATACGGTGAGCTGTGCGCAAGCGCGGCGGCGTCGTCCGCCCAATGGGGAAGTGGTCAAGTTTAAAATTCGCTTCTAAAGGCGGTGGTCGAATTCTCACGCATGCGCACGAGACGCGTTATACTCTAAGTGAGACTATGTCGGCGCCGTAATGTTTTCTGAAGTTTCCAGGCCCTACCAGCAATATATGTGTATTATATATATGGGCGCACCCTACAATCCGGTGAACGGAATCCGGCGAAGCTTTCCGGTGAAATAATTATCCGACGAAAGGAATTCCGGCGAGTCAAAATTCGGCGAAAAAAAATCCGGAGAATTGGAAGGCACTGGTTCAAATAGAATTCAAAAGAACTACTTTACTATACAGTGTGGCCTTATTAAAGTTATATATACATTGTTTATAATGTGTTGTGAGCAAGTATTAGTATTATCGTTAACCTCATTTTACCTTTCGGTGTAGAGGCTGGTGCTTTATGTGCTTGCAACTGGAGGTACAATGCTCAACTTGCCCCGGATTCGGGATACAAAGTTGAAGCGCTCCTTTGTGCTTGCACAGCAACTATTGTGTGAAGTGTGTGTCATGTTGATGTGTTGACCTTGTTAATATATCTCTTATAGATCTGTGGATCTGAGTAGCGCACAGTTAATTTGGTGCCCAACTGTGAATGGCTTCACCGAGCACGATTCCAATCGCCAAGGCTGCGAAAAAATTCCGGCCCCTGCGGGATTCGAACCGAGGACTTGCTTACTAGCAAGCCTAGTGCTACCCGACTGCGCTACCCGGCTTCTCAACATGTGAGCAAACGAAAATGAAATCAAGCTTGGCTTTGAAATTTGAAACATATCTCGATTATTAATTCAATTTATGGTAGGTATGGACTATTATAATAACTGTCATATTTAAATTAAAAGCATTTGAAGTAATAGACCACATGACTTAATTTTTTCAAAGCCAAGCTTGACTTCGTTTTCATTTGTTCACATGTTAGTTACAAAGAATAAAAGGGCAGAAATTTATTTGATCAACTAACTTTCGACGGCTGCACTAGCGTTTTTGCGGATATTCCACCTGGTCGCGTCAAGTCAGCACCATGTAACAGTCTAAATTCGATATTACGACAACAAAACAATGCTAAAAGAATACCGCATAAACTCACTCAAATTCGGGAAGGAATTACATAGGGCCGCTGCCCCAGCCCGTCACAAAAGGGGGTGCCGACTAGCTTCACTGGGGCGAGGGTTTCCAACACGAGATCACACAGGGCAACGGCCTAATAACGGAAAAGCAGATCTTAAGCCTGTATGACACGACGCTAAATTTTATGCAAAATTTACTTGTAAATGTTGATAACAATATTAAGCACCGTTGCATACAGAAAATTGGCTGCTAAATTTTGCGCTGAATTTTCATGTGAATTATTTAGAACTTGTTCTAAATTTCCTGGTAAATATGTGTGTAAAAACGCGCAGAAGTATCGTAATCAGACTAAACTGCAGCGCATGACGCGGAATGTAAACATAAACATAACCTGCATTTTATTAGCATTGGTTAACTACGTGTTTAATGTTGGCGCTCCTATCTAAGATACATTTAAGGGTCTTTAAGATAAATGTCTTAACCCAACCTCAGAAAATAGCTAACAAATAACATGAAAACAAACACATACTTTAACCAATACCCTCTAGAGGGTACTGTTTCCACTTAAAATATTTGCTACTAGGCATTTGTGGGCATGCCAAATTTAACATCAAATTTAGCACATGTTGCAAACAGGAAATTGTGTTTTGAAAGAAAAATTATCAGTGAATTTATTATACAAGTAAATTTTGCACAAAATTTAGCGTAGTGTCATACAGGCTTTAATTGCCAAGGCACCACCACATTCCTACCAGGGAAAAATACACGGGTGAACCCACTGAGGAAAGTGAAAGCAGTGTGGATACACCTTTCAACTGTAACCTTGGCAGTGTCCTGGTCGGAGAGCCACGTTTAACACCATCGGACTTACTTTTCGAGAAACTAACTTGAGCAGCTTGCTAAACTCCTTTTACAACTGAAAATACATACACAGATCGCATGCATAACATAAAAAACACAGTTAAATAAATATGAAATGTATTACCAAAAATATTTGAATGAACAAGAGTTTAGTATATAACGATACGAAATGGAACAGTTCAATAAGTCATTAAATGCGAAATACACAAAACTTACGTTTAATCGACGGGACATTTAAATCTGTGGCGCGCACACGTCAAAGGCACAACTGTTAGCTGCTAATCAGAAAAACTTCAACAAACGCCAAAATCTCCCACGCAAGCCCGAAGGCTGCGAGGGCGGGAAAACAATCTGCAGCCACTTGTTGCTGCTTCGCAATCGATAAATAGTGGGGTCTAAACATTCTTACTCGCTCTCTCTAACACACAGCAACTGCCTTTTATTCTGGCTCAATAACGTACGAAAATTCACGTCTGAGACGGGTCGATAATGCACACGTGCTTTTCAGGCAGCGCAAACTGTTCCAGACCGGTTCGATAAACGGAATATTTGCCATTAAAACAGCTGAATGCAAGCCCACAACTCGAGATGCTTATATACGGGCGAAATCGTAATTTCTAAATCGAGAAAATAATGCCAATTAGCCGTAGTTTCATACAAATTAAAAATGTCCTCACAACCATATGTCTATTTAGGTGTTGTATTACAAACCTATTACAAAACCCAATGCGTTAAAGGACAACGTATAATGAAGCTCTTTTTAATTGTGGATTTAATAGGGTAAACATTTATTTAATTTTTAACTGCTATAAATAGATGCAGCAAAAAGGAGAACCAATGACAATGGCTTGTTGTGCTTTTTACCTATAATTGTTAACTCCAAGAATTTGGGTTAAATAATATAAGAATAGATGAACATAAATTCCTAATAATGAGCCATCTGTATTAATGCACGATAAAATATTTTAATACATTTTATGGTGCTAGAAACAACTGATAGGCAACAAAGGATGTGATACAAAAACTGCTCAAATTCCACTCAACCTACTGTATTCTGGCATTTTTAACATATTTTTTGTTTCCAGAAATTGAAACGCAATATTTTCCATGTAAACGAAAAACCTCAAAAATGTTTCACCTTTTGTGGTTTTACCCTTGATAATACCTATTCAGTACACTAGGGATAGTACAAATAAAAAATCGGCTTTAGTGCACTCTGCAATTGAAATTCGTGGTAGTTATAGACATTACATTCGATGCAGTTGGAGTAGCCACTTACAACTTGTCAAACGTAAACTTTCACTTGAGTGTAGGCTGCGCCCATTTACTTTCTAAACGGCGAGAACTGCAGATTGAGTACATTCCGAGAAAAAGTTCTACCTAAAATAAGCTTTGTGCTAGCCCGTATCGTAAATAGGCCAATAACTAGGTTTATTGAGTGTACTTCGACGAAGTGGGGAACCGGGAGTAAGTACATCTCATTTGCGTCGAATGCTGCCTTGCTTCCTGTTCTGCACATTTGAAGTGAAACTGTACGTTTGACCAGCTGTAATTTTCTTGGAAGCCTGACTGATAATTATAATCAAATTAGTATTATTATTATTATTATAAAATAATAAGAGACAGGCAGCTGACCTGATATGCCCTGTAAGAAGTTGTGAAAAGCAGTACAGATTTGCTTAAACATATATACCGCTATAAAAAGAAAATATGTGTACCTGTATCATACCCATACCCTATGAGCAGGGTTGGAGCCGTCGCAAATTATACATTTACGACGGTCGTAATAGTCATTTACTATACAAGTGGGATAAGTGCATCATATATGTATTGTACAAAATTTTATTTACGACTGCCCAAAATTGAGAAAAGTGAATTAAGAAAATGTAATTTTCAAAAATATTTTAGTAGGCAAATGTCATCACGTAATTTATTTAACACTATTTCCTTTAGGTAATGAAGCAATTACACCACTAGTGATGTAGTGGAAGTTCATTACACTCCTAGTGATATAATTAGCTTTATTACATAACGGAAATAGTGTCAAATGAATGACGTAATAAGTCCTTATCAAAGCAGTTGTAGATAATAGTAATTTATTATACAAGACGATAAAGTTAAATTTTATCCACGAGTGATCGTTTAACGTCGAGATGAATTCGAGACGTTAATGATTCAAGAGTAGATAGTAATAACTTTATCGTCATGTGTAATACAAATCTGTTTTCTTTAGCAAGAACTTGAACAATTTCAAAAGAAAATAAGGAAAGTCAATCACATTTTAAAATCTCAGTAGCTAGATTGGGTTGCTAGGATAATACGAAGCTGTAATATTTAATTTAAATAAAAGTTAGAAAATTAAATTACTTTAGCTACCCTTGATGTTAAAGTGCTACTTTATCTACCCTTGCTGTTAAAGTAACACTTGACCTTTTGTTTTGAGTCGATTAAAGCACACTTTAACATTTGCTATAGAAAAAATGTATTTTAAGACATGGCCATTTTGTTACATTTATGACACGAAATTTGTTACAATTGCAACATAACTAAAAGTAAAACTAATAATGTTGAATGCTTTATTGCAAAATTTGAATGTATTCCTTGTTTTTTAATGTAATTTTTAATTTTGTAAAGCAGATAGATGTGAATATTGAAATTGTAAATATTTTTAATGAACATTTGCCTGGTTTAGACTTGATAGTAAGATGATAAGATGATTAAAGAGCATTTATTTAAATTTGTCGTCATCAGCTATTTCAACCGAACGTCACTTTGCGTTTGTTGTCATTTAGTAAATTGTGTATTCCGTTAATGAAATATCTACGTAAGTGCAGTACAGTTTGTTTTAATAATTTTACCTAAACCAGATTTTTTCTTTACAAACAGGCGTATTCGTTATTCTCTAGCTGTCAGTTATTTGTGTTTGATACTGTAACCTCTTCAATTAAAATGGTTTTGGTACTGTCAGGTATATAGCGTCGGGGTCACTAATTTGTAAGATATAGTGGCTTTCGGTGAGTATATCCTACAGTATTTTCACTTACTTGTAGAGGTCGAATAAAACACGTCTTATTTTCAGAACCAATATAATAAACTTGTTTTTGTATTTTGTTTGATGCGCTACCTTAACAACATCCAAGTAGGTGACGCAAGCACAACATTACAAGAACCTAAAATTTGTATGATCGAATCCTATTTTCCTAACGGCCGACGAGTTGATGGAATATAGCAGTACCCAATCCATGATTGTTTTGAAGAGTTTCGGGACGAATTTTCAAACCTTGCGTGGCATTATAACACTTTTTCGTTGTTTTTTGAATCACTGCGTTGAAGTTTTTTGTGGGACTGTATCCGTTTCACCCAAAGAAGGCAGCGGCCATTTTCCGAGAAGAACGGCAGAAGTAATTAAAAATGTAAGACAGATTATGGAAGATGCTCCTCAAACCTCTGTTCGCCATTTGTCGCAACAAGTTCAGTTGGCAGTTGGCACCTGCCACAAAATATTAAAGAAAGACATCCACGTCTATCTCTACCGTTTGCAATCTGTACAATTACACGAAGCTGATTATCAGATTGCGGAATATTGTCAGTGGTTTCTAAATACCCTCAATGACGACTTATTGAAGACCACTTTTTCACGGACGAGGCCTGGTTTTATTTAGATGGATACATTAATTTTCATAACATGCGTTGGTGGAGTTCGGAGAAGCCTAATTTTATGGTAGAGACATCTCTTCATCCTCAAAAAGTAGGAGTGTGGGTGGCTATATCAGATCGTAGAATAATTGAGCAATACTTTTGAAGGTAAAAGTAAGGCGAAAGTGTTTATTTATTGAAACATTTTTGAAGAATTTTTTCAGGCACTTTGGCTGCCGAAAGGTATCGAGAAGAGATTGTACGGCCCTTTTTTGACGAGCACCATGACGATGAACACAGGTTTGGTTTTTTCCACTGCGTACACAACACATGATACCTTAAATATGGTACGAGAATGTTTTGACATACGGATTATTAGTCGAAACGCACCAATACAAATACCTTATCCTGCCAAATCTTGCTACCTCACGCCATGCGATTTCTTTCTGTGTATTTAAAGAACTCCATTTTCTAGCAACAAATACATGACCTAAATGAACTGCGGCACAGAATATTGGAGAAAATTAATGAAATTAATAACAGTTCGAATATGTCAATAAATGTCAGCAATGGGATTGTGCTAAGAGTTTGAGCGTGCATGGGGGAAGGCGATGAATATGTTGAGCATTTGTTATGAATCCTTTTTCTGTTGCAATAAATTACAATTTAGTCATTACCATTGGATGGACATATAGTATTTTAAACTTAGCTTTAAACGTTTGCATTTGAATGCTTTCTTGTTGTAAAATCTGTTTGTAAAAGTATGTTTTATGGTATATTCACAAAAATTTAAATGAACACCCGATATAAGAAAATATAATTTAATAGTAATGTTAATTAAATTTAAAATATTTATTTCTTTGCATGCAAGTTTACAGTATTGTATTATAAGTAGAAGACGAAAACTTTGAGATGCACACTAGGGAAAAATACAGGGTGTATGGTAAATAGACCACCAAACTTCACAGGATAGTAAAGTACGTCAAACCAAATTGAATAGGTACCTACCTCTCTTTCATTTTTCATTCATATATGAATTTAAAAATAATATACATCCCCACTGTTTGGAGAAGCACGATTATCTTCATATGAATTAAGTAAATAGGAATAACAATAGAACTTTATTGCTAAGCAACAAAACGCAGTAACAACTGTATAAACAACATTTATTTAAAATTAACAAGAATAACTATAGCTGGTTTCTGCATGGAGTTGTCAATGTAATAACTGCTCAAAACGACCGCCGTTCATATTAACACAAGTATTGGCACTCTTGGCGTCTTGCCTAATGGCGATGCTGGCAGCCAAAATACGTTCCCGAAGTTCTTGCTCTGTTTGAATTTCTGTTTGATACACCAGTGACTTTAGGTACCCCAAAAAGAACAAAATGCATTGGTGTTAAATCGGGCGACCTTGTCGGCTAACGTATAGACCCTTTACGACCAATCCACCTTTGAGGAAATTCAAAATTTAAATAATCAGTCACCAGGTAACTGAAATGAGCTAGTGCATCATCATGCAGCGACCACATATATCTTCGGATTTGTAATGGCACATCTTGTAAAGGTCCCAGTAACACATTTGATAGAAAATTGTGATATACAGCTCCAGTTAAACGGTTTGGTATTTCATATGAACCTACAAGATAACCATTAACAATATCTGCCCAGATGTCGATCAGAAACCGAATTTGGAAATTTCCACGGCGTATTGCATGTGGATTATTGTTACTCCAGATGTAGCTGTTATGGAAATTTAAAATACTATATCGAGTGAAAGTACACTTGTCCATCGACAAAATCTTCTTAAAAAATTCTGCATCGCGAACTTCTTCTACAAACCATTCACAGAAAGCACGCCTAGCTGGAAAATCAGCAACCTGAAGATGTTGAACCCTTTGTGCGTGGTACTTCTGTATCCCAAGTTGTTCTTGAAGAATTTTTAACTTGTCCACAACGAAACTCCAAATTCCCGGGCAAGTTGTCTTATTATTTCAGAATTTAAAAAATCTAAAATACCATTCTCTAGGTTTACTATGTTTGTTTGAAAAGCGGCTACGGTACAAGCAAACTGCAGCATTAGAATTTCCTAAAAATTCACCATAGATTAAATGCATATTATATGTCTTGAGGAGGCATATATCCAGTATTGAAATTGATGTAACATGCTGAGAGAGAAGAAGAAGAAGAAGATATATGTTAACTCGCGTATGGAATACTGATAATTATCCAATATCCATTTCTAATTTTAAGATTTCGCAGAACATTAACAGTAGCATATTTATTAACTTATTAATAGTAACATTAAGCTACCTTAAATAAGGCAGAAAAGTACGAAATGCAAAATTTATCAAGTAGTCGATCTCCATTGTAAAAGGGATTCTCAAACAGTACATCGTCAAACTTCTTTCTAGATTTTATTGAAAACCATACATGTCAGACAGATGCAAGACATATTTGAATTACCATTATTAATTAGCCTGTGAAGTTTGATGGTCTATTTACCACACACTCTGTATATTAGTATATTAGTACTGGTCGGACTGGTTTAAGTCTTGAAATTCAATAGAATACTAAACGAATATAAATTTGATCGATTAACCGATAGACAAATGACCAGTTCTTGAATATCCCCTCCAACTGAACGGAAGACGCATGCATTTTAAGAGCTAATCAGCTAAAACAACTAAGCTGGTGAATTGCCTTCAGCTAGACCTTAAAAGTCGAATGCGATTTAACATCCTTGTTGCATTTACTACTTTGGGGCTATGTGTGCTGCAATGGTCCATTGAAACAATTAGCAAAACACCGCAGGCCTACTTCGAAAGTTTACTTGTTCCACTACTATAGCATTGTCCGCTACAACCGTTTGCCTGCTACAATATGTTGATTTTTCTCTAACAATTATTTATCTATTTGCAATTCTACATGACGACAGCTTTTATTTAAAAAAAATATCAAAATCGGTGAATTCCTCAAAATACGTGCAAAAACAAATCGCTTCATGTTTTACATAATTATGTAGATAACAAAGCAAACTAAACTTAACCTCAAAATCTTACATGTAACTTCTTTTAAATATAAGAGTGCTCGAATGATGCTTATTGAACCAATCAGAAGATTTACTACATTAACGACACGTATTTTACGACATTTCGAATTTAGGACGTCGTAAATGTTGTAAATGTACTAAATGTAGTGAAAAAAATTTTGGTTGCATTTGCTCAACGCTGTCTATGAGTAATTACATTGGTAACTATTAATTACGCACTAATGTTTACATAACGTATAAATCCAACATATTTTTAAATATATTTACAGAAGGTGCTTAAACCACATTTGGTGGAGGCTTGATGAATTGACATCAAGGCCCCATAGTTGAGACTATTTCAGAAATTACAAATCTTATGGCATCCTAGTTCCGAACGGCGTTCCTTGTGTGGTTTATAATAGTGGCCTCTAGTATTCAAATCAAATAATAATTTTGGTTTTTACATTAGTAATGACCACGCAATATTGTATACGTTTCTATTAATAATTCTCCTCTTGGGCGTACGTCTGCGAAAGTAGTTACAGTTAACCGTAGTAAACTTTAATCGTAGGATAAATCTTTTAAGGTGGATATCGACTGTGTAAATCTAGGCAAGATAATTTCTATTAACGCATTAGCCTTATTACAATACGGTGTTCAAACAGATACGGCAAATTCCAATAAAAGGTTTTAGACATCATTCAAATATTTTGAAGCCTGCGCCTCGTTCAAGATGAATTAGAGTCTCCAGGTGAGATTGTGACGAAAAACTTTTTATTATCGTTTTCAACATAAACGTGTGTTGGGGGGGTGGGGGGGGGGTAGGTAAATAAATTTGATGAATTTCAAATTTGGAACCATTTTTGTTTTTACTATTTATTATATCGAATATAATGACATATCGAATCAATTCGGGAGTTAGCTGAGACGTTGTAGAGATGGGGCGATTTCCAAGAAGGCATGCTGTGTAAATTTCTTAATAGTGAGGACAGGGATGCATGCACTGCGACGTCAACTTTGGCCAATGCCTTCCCTCATAGAATTTGGGCAGAGTGGAGCTTTCGAGTTAATCAGCACAAGGCGTTTGCAGACCACGGTCTTTCGGCAAGTAAACTCATGGCCACATATACCCGCTTTACCCTTGACAAGTACACCACCCCTACACGAGAATTACGCCGACTAGACCTGACAAGCGATGCTAATTTCTGCTCCAATGTGCCTCTGCTAACTAACTCTTTAAAACCTGCATAATGAGAAGACCGAAGCAAACGGCACAATATAAGTCAATATCTGGCCAACATAATTGGTGGAACCCCCAAGGCTTTTTGCAACACTAACAAAACATTCAACGCCTCGCCCTCAGGCCCTAAAAGTTGACTCAACGCTTTTACCTATGCGCGTCAGTTGCCCTTTGTAAAGAGGGGATAAACGGTCGGCCCTACCTTTTGGCGAAAGTTGTATTTGTTATTTTGCCGGCTGGTAATTATCGGCCTAGTTGGGCTAGCTCGCCGCGAGGGTCGCAGGGTTCCAGCTATGCTGAAAGGGAATAATAAAAAAAAATAGGAGAGGGCGCCAGGTCCTCGACTCAGATCTAATCCTTGTGCCGGATCGTACACAAGGTAAGGACAATTTCCAGCAGAACAAAGAAAAATAATCAAACCAACCACCAATAAAAATATCACAGCTTTATTGTTAAATGGTGGATATGTACTATAGTTCAAATACAAACACAATTATATACTAAATCGGGCAGGCGTTCAAATACATATACGTATCCATACGTTGTAACAATTATAAATTCAATGTAAATATATATGTCTAGGTAAATTACAACAAATGCATGCAAAAAGAAGAGATAAAGTTTCGAGCCGAAAATAAATATTACCATGCAAATATTCGTAAAGCTAAATTTAGGCCGCGAAACGTTGGACAATACAAACACTCTAAAAAGAAACGAGGGTACGCAGGGCGTCGCGGAGACAATTAAAATAATGTAAATTGAGTAGGCACGATCAGCGGAGCGGGTTTA
The DNA here is from genome assembly GCA_940337035.1 of Agriotes lineatus. NCBI lineage: Eukaryota > Metazoa > Arthropoda > Insecta > Coleoptera > Elateridae > Agriotes > Agriotes lineatus. Next base: position 230,601 of record CALNHX010000720.1, on the reverse strand, counting down.
AAATTGCGCGTGCACCGGCTCAGAGCAATGCAAGTCTACCTTGGCTAACGTTTTAACCCCGAAGGTTAGCCCTAAATGACGCTATATCTGTATCCAAAATTTTCTAATGGGCGGAATCAAGTCCGTTTGCATGGCCACACATGAACGACGGTGTTCATATTAAAAATGCATTAAAGTATAAGTATGTATATTTACATGCTAATGAAAGCGAAGGCTTGGATTTGCCCCTTACTCGGTTAGCGGAGATCGGCAAATAATCACAATGCTCCCGTAGCGAGTTCACGCGACACAGCCACCTTGGTGTGCCTATCTTCACGCTGAACGTGAACATGTATGTTTTTTTTAATGGTTTCTCGCGTCTTAACAGTGCCAGAAACTTAAGAGAATAACGAAATAGGTGTTTTACCTTTTGCCTAGTTGTACCCATGATATCAACCTTTCTTCGAATGCAGCTTCAAGCAGACTGGTCAACAGATCATTCGGTATTAAATTGTTTGGGGAATGAAATTCTTAATATACTAAATTTACTTCTCATTGCCTGTTATAGTTAAGCTAGCGGCCAAAATGAGCTTTGATTGCATCAGGACGAAAGATTCCGACGTGAATGCTAAAAGTGGCAAGAAGTACACATGTACTGAATTAATACGAATGATCGCAGACGGTCAATCGGATGATGCAATTTCTGAAGAAATGGCCCTGGCGTTATTGACAATAGGACGCCAGAAAGGAAAGGGTAGAATTGCAATTCCAACAGAATGAAACTATGAGAACGCAAAAGATGTCATTAGTTGTTCCGCAAGTTGGCTAAATTTGGAAGAATCACGTAACATTCTCCATCCCATATCTGTCCCAATCCATATTTTTGTTGTAATAGGTTTTGGCTATGACCCAAACATTTTCCATTGTATTAAGGCTTTCCGTACACGGAGCTACTCAACAGTGACCGGACTAGTTGTGATTGAAATCATAAATTGATTAGTAACTGGTGTTATGCTTCGTTGGCGGATCTATTAATTTCGATGTCTGTGGTTTAGATTTGATATATCGCGGTAGTGAGCCACGCCTACCTTTCGCTTTCAGTCCGTGAAGTGACAGTTGGCAATGGTTCTCGGCGTCTTTCTGGTCCCGAGTCAGCTTAAGCGTTTTGTAAAGTGTTCAGCGGCTGTACGGGCGTGCCGATGGTTATTGTTTAGTATTTGCATATATTTAATACTACTATATTGCTAACGCCTGTAAGTGGGGAAGTCACAGCTTAAGTGAGACAGACAACCACCTCTTCTACACACTTGGTGAACTGTGCGCAAGCGTCGTCTGCGCGATGGGGAAGTGGTCAAATTTAAAATTCGCTTCTAAAGATGGAGTTCCAATTCTCAGGCATATGCACGAGACGCGCAGTGTTCAGAGTGAGACTATGTCGGCGCCGTAATGTTTTAGCCCGTTCCCAGATCCTACTAGCAGTATAGAAGTAAAAATATATGAGTATTTGCCCTCGCCACTGTCGGCGGTTCGCTGCACTCCTGGTCTATTAATTTGGAAATTTTGTCTCATGCCATATCGAAGGATCCAACTCTTTTTGCACGTACTCAAAATCACCTTGGGGTAAGTTGACTGAAGCTTTCATCGGGCTGTTTTTAATTTTCTGTTTTCTATTATGAGCTTTTCGTCTTGTAGCCGCAAGTGTGGAGCTCCATTGCGGACATTTGTATTTAGTTGCGGAATCATCCAGGGCATGACTTTAACCCTAGCTACTAGCGCTGAGAACACCTGTCAACCGTGGTCTGCTTCAACACCAGCTACGTAAATTTCATAGCACGCAGGAAAAGCCTGATAAGAAACATTCATACAGGTTAAATTTTCTCTTTATGAAGCATGCAACATTTACTGGCGACCAGTGATCGCATGCTGAGAGCTTCACTCCTGCATTTGGTGTTTGGAATCCCGACGTGAGCTCGGGGTATACAGTTCATCCAGCAAACTTTGTACCCGAAGGCATCAAACGTTTCCTTCCATCCACGGAGCAGACAACGCTTGACATATTGCCTTGTAACTTTGTGTCTTATTTTAATGTATGCAGTAAATGAAGTCGCTGTACTGTAAATTTTGTAAGTCTTAAATTTATGCGTTTTATGAGGTGCCTCTTAACGTTTCGGCCTATATTTACTTGCGAATAATCACCTGTATTTTATACTGTGATACCGGCTTAGTGGCTTTTGTTTTGGTTACTGCTATCTGTGCATGATTTTAGCTCTTCGTTCAGAAAATTATGTGCTACTTGAGTTTACGAATTCTTAGTTCAAGCATTTGTGAGTACTTGAAAGGCTACACACCGTCTTCCTGACTAGCCGGCAGGCAACTGTGTCCAAGTAGTCATAACGTTTGTTTTGTTTTGAGAGAATTAGCCGACGAATCATTTGTATGCGAACACTAGTTTTTGTTATTGGTTTGCACACGGAGAAACGAAAAAATAAAAAAGCTAAATAAGTTTCGAACTATTCAGCTTCAAACCACATCGCTCCCGCAGGGTGCGAGGGATGAACTATTACTAATAAAAAACGTCATAGTTCTGTCAATTTTTGATATTGTATGATACTTTCTCAAAATATTAACAAATATTGTTGTGTCAAGAAACAAAATTCATTGTTCGATATAACCACCTTTGGCGCTGATGATGGCATGACGACGTCGAATCTACTGATGAAAGTATCGCACGCTACACGAATGTGGGGCTGCGAGTTTCGCTGCCATTCTAGGCGAAGACAAGCTTTGACCGCGTCGAAACGTTGGTGTTTCTAGCCTACAAAATACTCTAGATGGAGATATCCAGAGGATTAACGCCTAGTGAATATGTGGACAACTGTTCCGCCAAAATGAATCCAGAAATATTCTCACCAAGAAATTGTCGATAATCACGGGCTGGAACGTCTATGGCCTGATCCCGAATTGTTTATGTTCATGATATTAATTTTTCTTTTAAGATCTTTTTGCGGTATACAGTTTTGTTGACCTTAACGCCATGGTCGAAGTGAACGAGAGAACAACGATCTTCAGCTATCATTGTGCGATTTAGACTTGTGTATAGAATGAAGTTGGTAACAGTTGGTCCCTCGCACCGAGTATATAAATATATCGGTTTCAGAACGTCTGTCGATGTTGTCCAACGCCTAGCTTTCATCTTTTTTTTTATTATTATTATTATTATAACAAGAAGTAGGCAGCGTAGCCGATAATACTTCTATCAAGTATGACAGCAATACGTATTTAAGTTCTTTGGTTACAGTATATACTAACGTATAGGATATATTAAATTATTTTCATATGCGATTTTAAAGTCGTTTACGGATTTGGCGGTAACAATTCCTTTCAAGAGAGAGAGTTCCATTAGTTTTGTACGCGGTTGATGAAAAAGTTCTGACGAAGTAGGTAACGTATTAGATGCACCATGTTGCAATTTGAAGTTATGACTTCTGGTGTTGATATTATGGTTTAGCACTAAGAGGTTTAGGTTACAATTGTAATGAGTGTTTAGCACTTGGAACACTTGCACATCACCACCTGATCGTCTTGCAGTTAGCGTTTGAAGATTTAATTTTTATAAGCGATCTGCATAACTGTGTTGTTTCAAAGCTGGACATGTCTTCGTAAATCTTCTTCGTATTCGTTCCACCATATTTACATCATTCACAAAGAACGGTCTTCCCATTGCCCATTCTGTAAATTGCGTTCGCTGATCCCCTTTCTTACTACCTGATTCCAGCTTATTTTCGGTCTTCCTCTTTTACGTTGTTACGTCCATTTTAGAGCTTGTTTAGATAGCCTGCCTTCCGTCAACCACTGAACATGACCATACCATATAAATTGGAATCTTTCAATATCTTCCATAATTGGTTTTTGTGCCTCCATTTGTTGTCGCACTACTTCATTTCTTTCTCTATCTTTAAGCGAAATTCTTGCAGATCGTTTAAATGCATACCTCTCTGTTGCTTCTATCTTTTTCTTGTTCTTTTCTGTAATTCTGCATATTTCGGCCCAATATAACAAACTGTTCTTTATTATTGTGTTGTAGATGTTATATTTTTTGTGCTTTATGTTACTATTTCATACGATTTCATTTAAACATGCTATTGCATTCCTTCCTTGTACTATTCTCGATTTAATATCTATATCGCCTGTCCCACTTTCGTCAAATACCATTTCTACATATATTATTTGTATTCGCTACAGCAATCTATATCGTCTGATTTGTACCCATACACAAATATTGTGTCTTTTGTAGATTATTGTCGACGTCTTACTCTGTATACGTTTCTTTTCACTTTCTGGCTATATACTCCAGATCTTCATTATCTCCAACAATAATTCGTCGGCAAATGTCAATGTATAGACCGTTGTATGTTCCAGCTCTATACCCATACCTGAGCTGCTTTTTATACATATCTTGAGAAGTCAGAGTTCCTTATTAACAGTAAACGGTTTAGATATTTAATTTTCCATTTTGATTCTAGATGTTGTGTCCTTGTGCAAATTTTTCGCAGCTTTAATTAACGTATAGCTGATATTTGATTGTCGCAGAACATCCCATGGTATGTTGTTAGAGATCGAATCATGTGCTTTTGTTAAGCCTACAAATAACAAGTGTGGATTTTGGTTGGCAGCGACTCTTTCATCTATTATGTGCTTCATCGTTAACACTTTATCCGAACAATATCTACCGCCCCACCAGATCTAAATCCACTCTGTTAGTTTTCGTCATGGTATTCATTTTCTATTAAATCACTCAGAATTCGGCCATGTAGTCGGCTCATCACGCTAGTTACTGATACCCCTCTATAATTCCCACAATCTTGTTTGTTTCCTTTTTGTGAATTGAAGATATATACGCCATTTCCATGTTTCAGGTGCCTCCTGTCCATTTATACACTTTTTCAAATATGTGGTTTAGGATTTTAAACAATCTTCAATTACAATTTTTTAATAACTCTGCATAAATTCCCTCGGGACTGCAAGATCTTCCATTTTTACACTCATTGTTGTTCTTATCACAGCGTCGTCTTCAAGTTCTACTTTTTCGCCTTCATTGTTGACTGTCGTTTAAGAACTGCGGCCTTGCTCTGTTAATAGCTCTTGATAGTGCTTTATCCTTATTTTCTCCGATATTGTATTTACGATTGTTGCTTCTTTTCTGTATTTTTTTAGATGCCTTAGAAATTTTCGAACTTCCTGCATTTTTTCCTCCTATGTATGAATTCATTTATTGATATTTTCTATTCCATAATTTGTTTTTTCCGCTATTATTGTTGTTCTTGTAATTTGTTTGATCTCTCTATAGTCCTCTGTCTTTTTGACTGTTACCTAGTACTTAGCAATCTTATATGCAGAGCTTTCTTTCTTCTCACTAGGTTTTCAATTTCTTCACTCCACTAGATTTTATTACCGATTTTTGTGCTTCTCTTCACTAAAGATTCATTTATTGCCTTATGAATACTTTGAATTACATTCTTAGTAGATATATATATTTCGTTTAGTACTCTTATGATATAGATTATCAGTCTGCATTTAGGATAATTGGCATACTCATCACTGTCAAATTTATTATTTTTTTCTTTTATTTTATATTTATTCTGACACCATGGTATAAATATTTTAGATTTCATATAATGATCGGATCCACAGGTGACAAGTTCTACTCGGACGTCTTGCATTTTCAGTTTGTCCTGTTCAACTATTATGTAGTCAATATATGACTTTAACTGGCGTGTATGTTGTTTCCACGTATGTTTATGAATCATCTTGTGTTTGTAAAATCAATTTGGTATCTTATTTTTATAATATTAATATAGATTATTATTAATCTTTCCCCGTTGTCATTAATATTTGGTTCTCCAAATAAATTTATTTCCGGATCATTAGTTATTACTCGTGTGCGACCGCGACCGTTTAAATATCCTAATATTAGCATTTCTCTAAATAACCCAACTTCTAGTATCGCTGTAAGTCTTCAAAAAATTGAGCTTTAACCGCTATGTGCTCATCATCTGACGGTGGGGATATTTCAAATGTAGTTAATATTTTCCCTAGAATATTTAGGTTGACTTTTATCATATTTTCACTAATTGCTTCCTAATTACTTATTTTATTTTTAGACTTTTTTTCAGCAACAGTGAAACGCCTCTCTTTGCGCGCTGATCCTTCTCTTCTCCACTAAACAGAAATATGTAATCGCCCACTGTTTCTATTCGTCCTTTTTCGTGTCTGTTAAAGCGACAAGGTCCCTAGTTCTTTTTTTATTTCGAATATTATTTCTTGCCACTTGCCACGCCTACTTTGTTTATTCCATGTTCCACAATTCAAAATCCTTTTTCGTGTCTTTTGTTGTTTTACCATTAGGACAATCCTTTACTCCGATGCTTTTTCTAGGCTTTCTAGTGAGTATACTTTTTACGAGTAATGCGGACTGGCCCATTCCTAACCGTCAACCTGGAGAAGCAGTATCTTTGATTTTAGGATAAATATCCTCTTGACGGATTGTTGACACGCAACTTCGAGAATTACCCCTTTTGTTATGTTAGCTCATCTGTCTCCTCTGTCGTTGGATCTAATTTTGATATCTTCCACCATTGCCTCTTGGTTTTTCTATTTGTCTTAACAAGAACATAAAAAGCATATAAGCTGTTTCAAGTGCTTGAAGGCAAAATAAAGTAATAATATTCAGCAATACCTATTCGTGATTTATTGAGGATCAAGAAATATAATAAAACCGCAGAAGCGATTGGACAAACTAAATAGACCGCAAGACGACACGCATCGTTACGTACCTACATAGTCTAATTCTTTATTATAGAAACAGAATAGCGTGTGGTTTAAAAGTATATTAACACCGTGGCGGTGTGTGACATTTAATGTCAGAATAAATAACTAAAGTAAAATTGGCAAATTAAATTCGATTTCTCAAATCGAGAAATACTAGTTACCTACTTCCGAAAGTTTTTTCGTTGAATTTTACAATGCCCAATGAAAGAATATTGTCAGAAACCCTGAAAAGGGCGCTAGTAAAATGCTCTACATTGAAGTAAAAAGCTTGACTACGTTAGCAAGAGGAGACCTGTGTGCAGAATTTTCTCTGTAATGATTCCTTAAAGGTTTCTTAATCATTTATTGTAATTTCAAAACAATTATATATCTTTTTGAGGTATCTTATGTCTCAGCATTTAATCGAAACCGCGTAGCGCAGTTGGGTAGGCGCTAGGCTTGCATTAAGCAAGTCCTCGGTTCGAATCCCGCGGGCGCCGGAATTTTTCCGCAGCACAAAAGGTGCGCTCCAGCTTTGTATCCCGAATCCGGTGCAAGTTGAGCATTGTACCGCCAGATGCACGCGCATAAAGCACCAGCCTCTACACCGCAAGGTAAATGAAGTTACAGATAATACATACATACATATTTATATTTAATATTTAAAATATACAATTTGTATATACATGCACATATATTTTTACATTTTACTTTTTATTTTCTTGCAACAATCAACTGTTGTAATAAATTATGTTTCCTGCGGAGTTCTTCTATCAATTCTTATTGTTGAAAGTTTCTTGAATCAGCTTCTTTTTTTTCATCGCCTCGTCTTTCAATGGATTTTCGTAACTTAATTAATCCTTTTTTGTAATACCTACTTGTTAAAGATTTCTTTAAGGACTGTTTACTACTATGTAAGCAGCCTCTTTATGGCCGCAGGCCATAAAAAGTGTTCGTCAAGACCACGGCCTGCTAAATTGTGTGTCAAACGTCAAAGTGAAGTTTGTCACACAATTCAGCAGTAAGCAAGCCTTCAACTCCACGTAGAAGAAGGCGCAAAAGACTGCTATAACTCCTGAACATACACTAAAATAACTTGCTCATTCACAATCTTAACGTCTTTAGGAATATCTTCATCATTTTCTACAGATGCCATATGTTACGAGCTGGTTACAACTTAAAGTTGCTTACAGCCATACAGGAAATTGGAAATAAATGACATCTATAAACAACAGTTGCAACGTTTTACGTATTCTCAATCATTAGAAAATGTTATTACACAAATCTAGAGTTTTGATGAAGATAAATTACAAAAAGATAGGTATGACCGAATTGTATGTATTACAAAAACTATTGTACAATGCACGTCGGTTAGGGCCTTTACTGCCTCGCCAGTATTATTCGACTCGCTCTTCGAGCTCGTCTCACAAACTCTCTGGTTCCGCCCTAAAGGCTATCCTAACGGACGTCTACTTTAAAATACTAGTACAGTACCTGAGTGAGCTGGTTTGGGTACTGGTATGCTACTACTTGACCGCAGTGCAGGTGACTTCCTCCAATTCCGGATGATGAAAAACTTCTATACATTAAGTAACAAACGATTTACGGGATTGGACCGTGTCATGATTGAGATCTCGACTCAGTCGAGTTTCGCCTCTGACGTGGTTCACACGTTGAGTTACCGTGCTCTTCTGTCCCTTCCCTTGCAAAGAGTTTTGCCTCTGGCTTCTGATGAAGCCCCTTACGAAAGTGGGCGAAACGTTGAGTTCTTCGATCTCAATCATGACACGGTCCAATCCCGGAAGTCGTTTGTTACTTAATGACAATGGCCGTGAAAGCCTCAAAAATCAACTTCTATACCGTTTAGCAAAGTATTAGAAAAGTTACCTAATTGGCTAAATTGCAGAACCCAGGGCCAATTCTCCTCCTTTTACTTGCTTATAATTTTAGTTATGATTACTAGAGAAACATGGTTAATAAAATTGGCCCCGGATTGTGCATTTTTGCTATATAGTTCACTGTTATATAACTTAAAATTTGGTGGTAAAGTAAAGTTCGGGCACTTCATTCCATGTAGGAACATGGCCTAAGACAGGGCGAGTCAGGGTCGTTGAAAAATCTCTTTTCAAAACCCACTCAATTTGGCACATGTTAACGGCGTACTGGGTGATGTGGTTAGCATCACGCCTTCGACGACTGTGGTTAATATTCAAAAACTTGCACTGCATCGGTTTCAGGAATTTCCACAGCCTTTTTCATTTGTTTCTGCATTTTTGAGCCGTATATCGGTATACTGCCCACATCTGTCTTAACGTTTTAAGTATTCTTTCTTCGATACATTGCTTTTTTGCCTCGTTTAATTCAATCAACTGCTTTGTATCGATCCATGCTGCTACCTCGCAATTGCCTGCATTATCTACTAAACGAACAATTTCTATATCTTCGTCTTGGAAAACTACAATATTCGTAGCGTGGCTACTCAATGTGGCATTAGCATTGTTGTCTGGTAACTATTCTAATAAGCAAAAAATTATTTCCTATGATTTTCACCAATTGTCCATCTGCTTCTATCGCCCCAACAGGCTGTCGATATTGTAAACCAACTTGCACTTTTCTTATTTCTCCTTAACAAGTGGAGCAAAATTGAGCAGCTCTAAAGGGTTTAGAGCAACGTACTCTACGCAAACAAACAGAACATGAACAAGTGCTTGAAGGCAAATGAATGCATTTATTTACTCTAATCAACTTGGAGCAGACAAACGAACTAACCTATTGTTAGCTTGTATGTGTCGTCATATGTTTAACAAATACTCGGTTCTTTGTAACTTTATAAGCTCAAAGAGAACATGAATAAGATCTTTCTCTAGTATGCTTCTTCATGTGCCTCACTAAATTGCTTTTCGCTGCTGTTTTATATTCACAAAAGGAACAGGAATAAGGTTTTTCTCTAGTATGTGTCTGCTTCATGTGCCTGACTAAAGTACCTTTCTCTGCTGCTTTATACTCGCAAATAGAACATGAGTACGGTTTTTCCCCTGTATGTTTCTTCATGTGATTCACTAAAGTAACTTTCTGTGCTGCTTTATATTCGCAAATGGAACATGGATAAGGTTTTTCGTCTGTATGTGTCCTCATGTGCTTCACTAAAGTACCTTTCTCTGCTGCTTTATACTCGCAAATAAAACATGAATAAGGTTTTTCGCCTGTATGTGTCCTCATATGAACAACTAGCTTCTCTTTCGTTACTGCCTTAAATTTGCAAATTGAACATGAATATAGTTTTTCACCCGTATGTATCTTCATATGATTAACTAAGTTACCTTTCTGTGCTGTCCTATATTCGCAAATGGAACATGTATGAGGTTTCTCTCCTGTATGCGTCTTCATGTGCATAACTAAACTTCTTTTTGCTGCTGATTTATACTCACAAATAGAACATGAATAAGGTTTTTCGCCTGTGTGTGTCTTCAAATGGTTCACTAAAAATTCTTTCCGTGCTGTTTTATATTCGCAAATTGAACAGGAATAAGGCTTTTCTCCCGTATGTGCCCTCAAATGAATAACTAACTTATCTTTCCTTGCCGATTTATACTCACAAATAGAACAAGAATAAGGTTTTTCACCTGTGTGTGTCTTCAAATGGTTCACTAAGTGGTCATTCCGTGCTGCTTTATATTCGCAAATGAAACATGAATAAAGTTTTTCGGCCGTATGTGTCCTCATATGTCTTACTAATTTACTTTGTTGTGCCGTCTTGTATTCACAAATGCAACATAGGTGAAATTCTTTTGCATGAGTCATCATATGCTTTGAGAAATTGCTTTGGTCTTCTGCTGCGCATCCACAGACGTTGCAAACTAACCGTTCATCCAAAACGCTTCCACTTGCTGCACACATAGCAACCAATTCATCTTTTATATTCAGTTCCTCCTGTTTAATATTCAATTCGTGATAAGTTGTGTTGTTGATGGTGTCTGCAACGATCTCTTGTACATTTAAGTTTGCAACTACTTTACTTTCTTCGATTTTCATCTGCGATTCGTGTACGCTGCTGGCCATTGAACTACACAAATTGTTATCAATAAATTCCTGTTTCACGTTCATTTTGATAACAGAAATGAATAGCCCAAATTTATCAAATACAATATCTGCAAAACGAAATTCGGTTAGGTTAAGTTTGTTATGTTTATTTACAAACTTCTATAACTCAGTTCCAATATTTTTACTTACATTGAATATCTTGAAGAAGCAACTAACACAGTGGATGGTCAAGTAGCAAACGTAATGTTGGGCTAGGGTAACCATGAAATATATAATTTTTACTTAAGTAAAAATATCTGAATGTAGTATCAAATAGGTACTAGTAATGTAATTCAAAAGAATTACTCAAACATACATACAGTGTGTCCTGCAACAGAATATCCATGCTCTTGGGATTATTTTAAGTTAAACTTTTTGTACCGTCACATATTTTAACTGTTTATCTAGAAAATGATATTTAACAGTAACATTAAAGATAATAATTATAATAATAATAATAATAATAATAAATCGTTTATTCCGCATATTAAATTTAAACAAAAAAAAATACATTTCTTGTCTGTGTCTAACTAAATAATATGCGAAAATCACAAGGAAACAGTTAAAAAAAAATGTTTTGTTCTTCCACTATACCCTTGAATCAATGCATTCTCAAAAAAGTATTGATACATGCCTACTCTTAATAGAACATCTAAACTAAATTAAATTCTATTTCGATGTAACAGGGAGGGTACAGGTATGTATATAACAATGATAATTGTTATCCCATTCAAGAAAAGAAAGAAAGAAAAAGAGGCAAAAAGAATGAATATTATTGGTTAAGTAAGAGAAACTGGCGTAATTTATGTTTGTGCATTTTTTATGTCATAATTTAGGTTATTATAAACTTTAGATATGTTATATGAAAATCCACCTTCATATAGACTTGTTCGGTGTAGGGGCGGAGTGATTGTTCCTTTAAGGCTGGGATTTAGGAGACGAAAGATCATCATTTGTACCTTGTCTTACAAGTGCTTAAAAATAGGAAAACATGCTACTAGTTTATCGCCAATTTTGGAGAAAGTATTGAATCTATTTGCAATTTTATTGATGATTCGTAATCTACATACATGTCTGTACGGTATGAGTTGCTTTCAGCCCAATATTAAAATTATTTACGTAGATATACTTTGTTAAATATCGCGTGAAATGTTCGGGTAAATTTTGACTCTTTACGGCGTTCAGTGCTAATTTATTTTACAACCAATACAAACCAGAATAACCCATCACCGAGAATTCAAAATTTTCTTTGCAATAAAACAAACGGTGCTTGAAAATATCCTCTAGTTTTTGAGAAATTTGCAGTTCAACAATACGAAATGCTGTTATCCCAAATAATACCATGAAATTGAAGATTCAGTGGTGCAATCGTTTGGCTATTGTTGAATAGATGTCGCTTCACAATCTGCTGTTACGGTGTCTACGTCATCAATAAATAATGCGGTATTGTTTGTTCTATGTGCCAGACAGACGACCCAATATTGGGGGGAGGGGTGTAAAAGCACAAGCGAGAAACAAAACGTAATTTCACTTACTTTGCTGTCCGGACTAGGACAGTACGGCGCGAATTATGAATTTAAAAATTCGTGCACAGGAAACTTGATTATGAATTGCTTCTTGTGCATACACACACATACACATGTAGTAATTTATGTAGATTCTAAACTGACATCTGTGTATTCATGGCGTCTAAAATTCTGAAATTCAGGAGATTTCAGAAGAACCTGGAATTTTTCATTGCGGTCTTATATTGTATTGTTTTTCAACCAATTTTGCGAAATATTGTGTAATTAAAGCAACCAAATGAAAAAATCATATAATAACAGTAAACCATACATACGAGGTCCGACAATTATATTATAAGACTGGTGTAAAAAATGTACTTTATTTTAAAAATAATACAATTTTACAATGTTCCCCTTCAAAGTACTCCCCTTCCCTAAATATACAGCGTTGCATACGTTTTTTCCAGTGCTGGAAAAAATTTTGGACGTCTTCTGATGTGAGACTGCGAAGTAGGGTTGCCGTTTTTTTATTTACCTGTTATAAAGTCTCAAAGTGGGTCCCTTTCAACAATTTGTTACATTATTTTAAACGCGTTAATTCGCTGGCTATAATTCTCAATTACATCAAGCAAAATGAGATACCTGGTGGGCACGACTAGCTCAAGTCGAAGAATGGCGTGCAGTAACTTAATTGAATGGAAACCGGAAGGGGCGCCAGCGAATCCAGAGAAAACTAACAGCCAGGTATCTCAAATGCTTAAACAGACGATTCGCAGACTGGGTTCTTATATTGGGTTAAGAACTATAGCTGCAAAGGAACGTTAAGCGGCAACATCAAATGAAACTACACACAATTCTCAAATATCACAATTCACTTATATTGCTCAACTCAGTGCATTTGACAAATGACCCAATGGGGCCTACAGCTAGTACAATTCATTTTCATAGAAGGCGCTGAATACAATTTGAGGTACGCCCTCTCAATAAATCTTAGACTACACGTTAAAATACCTGTACGTACACACATTGATTTGTGCCCTGCCTGCGGCTAGTGTACAGGTAACCTATCGGCCCAACATGGCCAACAAGGGACTTGATCGATGTGCCTAGCACTTGGTGTGCTTCCGTAAAGAGCCATGGAAGCTCGGCTGTCGACACCAGCGGTTAGGAATCCAAAATGATGAGGATGCCCAGATTAACAAAGGGGGCCTTCCACGAGGTCGTCGAAAGGGAATCTCCCAGTAGCCAAATTTCCAAACTGCCATTTCGTGGGCTCGGCACGTCACGCTAATAATAAGATCAGAACCTAAGCGAAAGTCCAAAATTCCAAAAGAGACTTACCCCAAACGGGCGAGCACATGTTCACTACAATTTCAAAGATCCGCAACTGAGCGAGGCAAGAGATAAATGCCTAAAATTTGTCATTCCTAGGGGGACGAATCCGCAATCCAGCGTCCGGCATCAAAGTCCCTCAAAATTACCCACTAAGAAGACATTGGAAATTGTAGCGTTTTCTGCAGCGAAGCAGGACCAAAAAGAGCTCCTCGAAAAACGGAAACGCCAAAGCATACAAATCTTATCAACGGACGCCACGACAGTCCGCGCCACCATCTCAAGAGCGCGCGATATTTAAATACTCCCACAGAGCTACAATTCGGAGAGCGCTTCCCATGAAGTTACCAAAAAAATGTAGAATGATGCGACAAATCTACAGAAAGCGCAATTTTAACGTAACAAATTCTTCACTTTTGGGAACAGGTTAAAGTCGCAGGGAGCTAAAGCCGGCGAATACGGTGGTTGGTTAAGTACAGGGATTCTTTTATCTGCCAAAAATTTCTTCACGGAAAGAGCATTATGGGGACCATTTTAGCACACACTTTTTGCATGTTCAACTTGTTATGTAGAATTTGTCGAACTGTCTCTCTGTTAATATTTACCATTTCTGCAAGCACTCTCACATTCAGACGACGATCTTTTCTTATGATTTCATTGATTTTTTCACCGTTTTCGTCGGTTTTTGATGTGCTGAGGCGCCCTTTGCCTTCATCATCTTCGACTTCTTCCCGACCCCCGGAAAATCTCTTATGCTACATAAAAACCATTGCACGTGACATACATGTTTCCTTGTAAACTTCTTTCAACAGTTGAGGACATTCTGTCGGGAGATTTCTTGAGTTTCACTCGAAACTTCGAGTTGATGCGCTGCTCGACTTTTTTTTTGTTTGCCATAAATCCGGTGCAGGCACTACACATAGTCCGCTTCTAACGAGTGCTCACACCAAATTAAACAAGTTACAACGACGTGTTTGGTGTTTTTCGATCGACAACACGCAGGCTCACACAACCATGTCCGGTAAATCGTCTTGCGAGTTGAAACCTGATCTTACAGCGCCCAGTCTTATAATAATGGGTGATCCAACAGTTAGCGTGGATGTTGATTGTCGCTATCTGACATATATCGCAATAGCCATGAAAACATTTGTTGACAAACGTCAGTTTAGACTTTGGCAATTGCAACGATGGAGTTTTTTCAACCGTGCAACGAGTAAAAGTTATTCAAACGTACTACGAAAATGATCGTTCCATCAAAAAGACATTTCGTAAAATTCGAGACTACTTCGGTCAAAATAATCGTCCTAGTGAGTCAGGAATCCGTGGAATAGTGCGACGATTTGAAGAAACTGGATCAGTGGAAGGTCGTAAAAAGTATCGGCATCCTCGTACAGCTTGTTCAAATGAAAACATTGCTGCCGTTAGTGTTAATGTGCGAGAACAACCAAAAACTTCAATCCGTCACCGGGCATAACAACTAGGCATGACCTATGGCACTATGCAACGGATTTTAACGGAGGATCTTGGTTTACATCCTTACAAAATCCAATTAACCCAGCAACTCAAGCCGTTGGACCATTTACAACGCCGTAGATTCGTTAATTGGGTTCTGCAGAGAGGAAATGAAATTTCATCAAAAATCATATTCAGCGACGAGGCTCATTTTCACATCGGTGGATATGTAAATAAGCAGAATTGTAGAATTTGGGCCTCGGAAAACCCTCATGTGGTTTTTGAACAAGCAATGCATCCACTCAAAGTGACTGTTTGGTGCGCTTTGTGGGCCAATGGCATTATTGGACCATACTTCTTTGAAGATGCCGCTGGAGCTACTGTTACTGTTAATTCCGAGCGTTACCGTAACATGCTAAGAGAATTTTTGTGGGCTAAATTGAATGAAATGGATGAGAATGAGTTCTGGTTTCAACAAGATGGCGCAACATCCCATACAAGCCATGAAACGATCGCCTTATTGCGCTCGAGGTTCGATGATCGCATCATTTTCAGAAACTTTGAGGTGAATTGGCCTCCAAGATCCTGTGATCTTAGTCTCTTAGATTATTTTCTTTGGGGGTATTTGAAGAATAAAGTGTACACTAATAACCCACAAACACTTCACCAGCTGAACGACAACATTCGAGCTGCATTAGATGCCATTGAACCACTTTTATTGCGAAAAGTTATCGAAAATTTTGACTTTCGAATAACCTCCTGTCAGTTAAGCCGTGGAGGTCATCTGAATGATATTATTTTTCATACATAATTGCTACATGTTAAACTTTTTGCTACAATAAATATTTCTGGCGTAAGTTTATAAAATGAATTTTTATTTGATGACAAAATCCACGCTAACTGTTGGATCACCCTGTATAATTGTTAGACCTCGTATATATTTTATTTTACTTAATGCATGCTACATGCTACCCCCTTCTTTTTCTCGCTTTCTTTTCTTTGCAACTTCTTGAGCTTCTACAATACTAGGACGATCTTTACATTTTAAACCACGTGATAGGCGATCTTCAATAATATTGGGTGCAATACATTTTAAATAAAAATCCTTTAGCTTCGGCAACATAGTTGACTGCCACATAGTTTCATGAAAGTGTATATCTTCAATAAACAAATCATTTTTATCTCCTGTATATACAACAAAATAGCATATTGTTGCATTCGTAATGGCCAGTTGTCCTTGAATCTAAAATGTTAAATTCATATTTTGGTAGGTACCTAATTACAATTAAAGTCACGATATTACCTGGTAAAAGTAATTATGCGATCTTTTCAACTAAACTTTTCCCAAACTATTAATTTCTAAGCATGCGACCTGTTTATTTTGGGTAGCTTGTTCTAAAGACACTCCTAGTTCTGCTACTTTCTGGAAGCACTTGACTTCTACTATTTTCTTTTCATTTATTATACCTAAAATTGCACATGAATAGAGAATTTATTATATAATTTATTTAATGTTTGCAGCAATTTAAAAAATGTGTCGAACAAGATTTTGGGAAGACCTTCAAATGAAAAGTAATGTCAAAATCAGTCATAACATTCAATTAAATAACAATAATGTGATATGATACAGTTCTAATATTGAAAAACTACCATCTATATTCTGCATCCAACCATTTAGTAATAAATACAATAATAAAGAAATAGTTACAAAAATAATTTTACCATCAGGAGACGCTCCCAGGAAACCATTTTCCAAATCTATATAAAGACCTGCTGGCAATACAGTTTTTCCTGTCTTTTCTTCAAATTTAGCAATTGCTACTATTTCATTCTTCTTGCCGTATTCCATCGCAGCAGTGCATGTTGAAGAATTTGGCTTTAGAATTCTCGTTACGAGTGCGTGACAGGAAGTTATTGCTCTTCTTCTAATAACATCCCCAAAATGCGATGCTGTTAGTCGGAATAGCCTTTCTGACACGTACTTGGGATTATCAATATGCAAAAATATAACCAGGATAATAATAATCACATAATATACTTGTTGCCCGCGTACCTTCAGACGTTCCAAAAGATTATGGGTTTCATGGGTGATCTCCTCATCTGACACAATTATTTCAGCGATATTGCTACCATAATCACGTTGACCAGTTGAAAATTTTAATTGTTTTACAGATCTTTTGGGTTTACTGCTTGCTTTTCTTTTCAATTGCCGTTGTTCTTGTTGCTCCACATACTTTTTAAATGTTTTCCCAGGACTTTTGTGGACAAACTTTTTCCAAGATTTCTGATGCCATGCTGAGCCTAAGTTGTAACGTAATCCTGTTAAATACGATCTTGTTTGAAAACTGTCCCTCTGTATTATATTAAGACGTTTCCCCATGTTAAATCTTGCCAAGATGCTCATAAATAGTTCTGCTCTGTTATTGGTTTCATTGTCTATTAACTGAGGACTTTTTACTAACACCAAATTCAAAGCAGCATAGATGTGATGGTGAGCTCCTGAGGAAATCAACTCTGCTGTTTTATCCAATGTAGTGTCGGATACACAATTGCACAGATAATCTTGACATTTCAAGTGATTTCCGAACACATGGTTGATTGAATTGCGCATGTCTTCTTTTAATCTTTGCAAATCGCCATGTGCATTAGCATAAACAGCTTTCTGGGCAGGTTTCTCTAGTTTTTTAATAATATCAGGCGTCAACAATTTTCGTGCTGCTAAAGATATCCCTTTTGTATCTTGTTTAATTTGATACAAATGCTTACTGTAATTTTTTATGCAGTGGTTTACACATTCCAGTTTTTGAACCTGTAAATGAAATGAAATTGTAATGCAACGGCAATTTCTTCTCATTGGCATACTCGCCTGTGGTCCATATATTACGTTTTGTTTTATTTTCGCAAAAACTGATGAATCTCCATCAGCAATAAATTTTTTATATCGCAGGTTATGCATTAGTATGCTATTATTGACGCCTTCCGTGATGATTTCCTGCTCCATTGATGCTGACGCGCCTTCCTAATTTTTAAAACATAAATGCTGTGCCGGGACAATCTGTTTGTTCTCAAACCGAGCACAAATGGAACAATATTTATTCCGCACGCCCAAAAAAAGGAGTTTCCCAGTGCGTCTACCAATGATAACAGCCTAAAACATTAAAAACACAATCACATAAATGGTTTTTCACTGGTTATACACAAAACCTACAACACCAGAAGAAGCATTATAATTATGTCCATAGCTTCGTTTGGACCATCCACCATCCAAATAGACAGTTATGTGTGGAACTCTATCAGTGTCCACATCATTATTGTCAATTGCCAATTTACGCTCTTCTTGGCCAGCAGACTCCATGGTTTCCCACAAACTTTCCCCATAGTGCTGTAATGATTATAACAATAAAATAGAGCTCAATAAAATGAGTAGGATACTATTTACTCACTGTAGATAATTGCCTTTGAATTTCAAAAAATTTGTTCCCACTGATGGATGGTACATCCAGCACACTCAAAAATTCAGATAAATGGGCATAGGAACTACCTGTTGATAAAGTTCCCCAAACAGCTGCTGTGTTTACCACAGATTTTTTTGTATCTGGCATTTCTGAACATATTGACTCTTCACGATCGCAAATGTTGCATTGAAATATGAATGTGCTTACTAAACCCTTTTTTATCTCACTTTTAATTAGAAGTCTGCCTCCTGTACAGTGCTTATTATGCATAGACTGTAGTGTAAGGGTCTTATTCATAAAATAATCTATTTCAACTATTCTGTAACCATGCAGTTGTGTTTGTACATCTGGCACAGCTTCGACAGAAAGCTGCTGCAAATTGATTCTAAAACAGATAATGAATACATATACAAATAATGTTATTATTGCTTACACAATCTATACTGCTCAAAAAAATTAAAAGGCATTACATAATAGTTATTTACTATACAAGTGGGATAACAGCATCATTAATATACGTGTGTGTAAGTTACAAACGAGTGCGTAGCACGAGTTATGTAAGCACACAAGTATACCTATTAATGATGCATTATCACACATGTATTGTACAAAATTTTATCTACGACTGCCTAAAATTGAGAAAAGTGCATTAAGAAAAATGTCAGATCTGTCATTTTCAAACATATTTTAGTAGGCAAATGTCATTATGTCATTCATTTGACACTATTTCAGTTAGGTAATGAAGTCATTACACAACTCAGTTGCGTAATGAAACCATTACATAACTGAGTGGTGTAATGAGCTTCATTACCTAACTGAAATATTGTCAAATGAGTGACGTAATGCGTTACTTATCCCACTGGAATAGATAAATTATATTAACAAATCAGGCAGTTAATTTAACATCTGCAATTACAATTATATTTTAAGTGTTATGAAATATCCTTTAATTCCTTTGGGCACTATATGTAGTCTTACAGATTATATTCGTTATCATCAATAAATGAAGGAAAGTCGTATTCATCACTGTTTTCATTTTCTTCTTGCACCTAACAGATTTTCAGAGAATTATTCACTATTTCGTTTAAAATAGATTTACATTCAATTTCATCCTTGGATGTCACGAAATCTGCAGCGTTCTTGGCTAATTCTACAACAATTTCTTGAGCAATGCGTCTGTTATTGTTGCGTCTTTGCTGGCCTTTAGCGGCTTTATTTCGTTTACGAACAATTTTGAGCGTTTCTCTTCCCATTTTGTAGTAATTGTTCTGCACGATAGAAGTAATTTCTGTAACAGCACATGTACTACACAGTGTCCGCCAAAAAGTCGGCATAATATGGGAAAAAAATTATTTTTGATTTTTCCAAAAAACTTTTTACGCAATAGATTGTGTTTGTCTAAAAACCTATTAGCACCTATCATATATACCGAGTAATTTTTACTTGTTTAGAAAATGGAGATCGAAGTTGTCAAAATCCAAAAATTGCTATTTTTCGGAAATTAAATAAGATTTCAATGAGATTTTTTTAGAATGTGCTATTTTTAGCTAACTGAACAATCTCAAGGCCAGCAAACCCCTAATTTTTTTAAACTTTAGCTAAAAATTAACTTTTCAATTTTTTAAATATTTTTTAAAATTTCACATATCAAGGCTTAATATTAAATTTCAATTTTTTTATGTGAATACTTTAAAGATTTATAATTGGGAAAAATAATATAAAATGTTAACTACTTCTTTAGATTTTTTATTATTTACCGAAAAGTAGTGTTTGCATAATTTTTACGTTTTTTATGCACGGCGCTTTTTAGGAGAAACATTTTTCAACTCTAATCAATATCTGTTTAAATGACTTCTAGAAACTCTAATCTAGCCCTGTTAATGAAATAGGTACACCTTTTTTTTTTAAACTTTATTAACTAGTTCAACATATTGCATGTTATACATAGTTTTTATGTAAAAGTAATATTTTTTGCAATAGATACATGACTAGATATAAGTTATAACTATACATGGTCGCTATTCATCGGAGGATAATAGGACATCTTGAGGAAGTCTCTTTTTTAGTCGAAAATTTTCAGTTTTTTGTCCGAGTTTGTAGTACACCGCGCTTGAGCACTCTGGGAGATTTAAAAAAAACTTTTTGACACATTGTTTAATATATTGTTCTAAAACGGGAATTTCTAACTCACAGTGTAGCTGCCGATCTCTTACAAACCACGGGGAGTTTGTTGCTATCCGAAGTATCTTATTTTGAAATGACTGCAACTTATTAATGTGTGTTTTAGAAGCAACACTCCACACAACACAGCCGTAAGTGATTATAGGTCGTAAAATACACAAATAAATTAGTTTGGCACATTTTATACGCAACGCGGATTTTTTATTTAACACTGGATACAGCAGCGATAGTCGTACGTGCGCTTCGTTCAACTTCTTATTGATGTGATATCCCCAGGTCAGTCGTCTATCGAGATAGACACCTAGATATCTAACGGCTTGGTCGGTTGGATTCCATGGTACTGATATCCCATCAATAACTATCTCGGGTGGATTCTGAGGCCTCCTTAAGGTAAACACTTTGCTTACGCATTTGATGGGGTTTAATTTCAAACACCATCGCCTTAACCAGCTTAGAAGTTCATAAATAGATAGCTGTAGATGCCTTGCTGCAATTAGTATGTCGTTGCTTTGCGTAAGAAGTATCGTATCATCAGCGAACATGGCTAATTTTGTACGAAGCGGAATGGGCATGTCGTGGGTGAATAGGTTAAAAAGTACTGGTGCTAAAACGGACCCCTGTGGAACTCCTGCTTTTATGGGTTTAATCTCTGAGTAGCTATACTCGGGCCGCCAAACAGATAGAATGGAGCAGGCAACCCAAATAACATATTACAAAGGTCACTTGATAATATTTTAATTATAATTACCAAAAAGGATCGGAGATGCCGACCCTTACAATTAGAACTAATTTCAATAATTGTCATTAAACAACTTTTTGAGGTTATGATGCAAATAGAAATGTCGACCAACTTAAAAGTCAAGCCTGACATTTGTGCACTTGTAATTGAAAATGTTTAGGCCTGTGGCATGGCTTTTCCTAAATCTCATTATTGGCTGCGGCGTCGAAACCAAAACACGTTGCCCGTGATATGGTTAAGTTTGTAGCGTTTTTTCTTTGGAGTTCCTTTATTCAACCATTTACAAGGACTAAATTGTGCATCTCTACTGCTGTTTTCAAAGTTACATGCAAGTATAAAATATTGACTTCTAAATTAGTCTCTTAAGGAAATTTTAATTATTCATAGAGCTGCCTGCATTATGGGTAACCGTAAGAAACTAATTCGTAGTCAAGGACGTGAAAGAATCTAAAGCGACTATTGCAATTTTTCTCAGTCGTTTTGCAAGAACGAGTGACTAAAGCAACCGATGTTGGCCTAAATACTATTAGAGGAGCCCAACAAAGTGGCGGAAGAAAATTTACTTCTCCAAAAAAACAAATTACTAAACTTACCCCAGGTCATCTGTCGATCAATATAAAGAAGAAGTAATCCCAAGTGTGACTTTGCCATAAAAAGAGACCTACAATGAAAGCTGTATTCGAAGTCGAACAAAATGAAGGGGGGTGTTAATTTCACTGAGAAGTTACATTCCTTTGGGCGAGTGGTACATAAAATGGGTTTTCAATAGAGAAAATGTCAAGACAATAGGCACGTTCTAATAGAAAAGAGAGAAACTCTGACAAAACGTGTTAATTTTTTAAGAAAATGTAAATGTACTCTTATCTGATTTACCTAATGAAGGTTTTGGTTCTCAAAAGTTTTGTCTAGACATGAATGCAATTTTTTCTATATGTGATTAATTTTAGTTAAGCTATTACTGATGTTATTATACACTTATTTAATTTAATGACCATACATATGAATTAACCTTTATATGGTGTTTAGTTGTATTTTAGCAGTTCTAACTTTTTTTATTACTTCATTGGAGACCATATTAGATGAATTAGAAAGAGTAAATCAGAAGCTTTTCATAAAAACGGCATTAAAGGAACTGCGAAGTTTCCAAAGGGGATTATGATTTGCGGCTGCATGTCAGCTAACGGACTGTTAATTTATTTATTATGTACACACTGGGACGTAAATAAATCACTATCAAAGTTTTATTGCTCCAAATAATGTTTAAATAATAATTTACCCATTATAGAGGGGTACTACTGAAATACTTGATCAAATTATATCACAATTATTGTTTTAAAGCATAAAACAACTAAAAATTGTATTCCCCTTCAAAAGTTATAATATTAATAGTAGTTTATTTATCTAGAACGAAAAGTGGCATTTTAAAGACGAGAAAGTTGTTTACTTGAATTACTTGCGAGGACCTTTAAAAACACTTTTCGTTCGTGGTGAATACAACGGTTTATTTCATACTGCAAGTTTAATGAATTTTAAATAAAAAGTAGTAAATCATTTCAAATTTTATGTCAACAACTGACGTATAATTTTAAAGTACTTGAACTTTAAAATTTTACTTTAAAGTACTAGGACTTTAATGTTCTATTTTTTGTACAATAAATAAGTTTTAAAGTACTTGAACTTTAAAATTTTACTTTAAAGTACAAGGATTTTAATGTTCCATTTTTTGTACCATAAATAATCCGAAAATAGTAGTTTATGTAACTAGTCCTCAAAGCAAGGCTTTAGGGGACGAGTCGTAATGTTTCCGGACGAGGCGGAGCGAAGCGCAGCCGAGTCCGTAATATGAAGATGAGTCCTCTAAAGCCATTTGAGGACGTGTTGCATACAACGTTTTTTTGTATTAGCTCTCCAAACATTATAATATGAAGTTTCAATTACCATTAACGCGGCATTATATTAGGAGGCCGCGCGAAAATGTATTTTTCGCTCCCCAAACTGGTTACTTTGGAAACTGTCTAGGATCCTCAAAATGGCCATTTAGAGGCCTTGTACTTAAAGTCGTCATGGCAACTAATGTGTGAGTCCGCTAAAATGCGAATACAAAAAATGTTATTTTTGACATCAGTATGAATTAAAAGAAATAAATAAACAAATAAAAATATTAATTATATTTTTATAGAAACTTTATGTGTTGAGGCTGGTAGCAGGCAAAGCACATAAAGCCACTTTTATTGCGAATAACATATAAAATTTTATTTTCAAACGAATACTTATACTGCAATAAAAGTAACAAAATTAGAAAACAATAATTTAGTAGAAATGTAAAAACTCAAGATTGAGGTAAAATTGTGATACGTTGGAAATAATTCTTCCATGGTTATGATGGATGAAAATCACAAATAATAATTAAATTATATTGCTGAAATGTTTGATTTTGTTATCTTATATGAGTAGGCAGATAAAGTAGCAACAGTGGCAACTTTATATGCCTAATCAGTTAAAGTACTACCTTTACCTTTGGTTATAATTATAATTAACGCTTTCACTTTGCGAAGCAAGTCACATAAGTTTTCACTTTTATGGTGTTTGAAAATGAACATATTTTATTTAGATTTACAAAATATAAAAATTTAAATAACTTCTAAATGACTTAAAAATCTAATGACTTTCTAGTTTCTGAAATTATTTGTGAAGCAAAGAAAAATACATAAAATACAATAAAAAAAAATAACAGCCAATTAATCAAATAAATGGTAAAATAATTCAATATAGATTCCTCTAATGGTTAACAACCTAAATTGTCTTCAACGAAATCATCTTCTTGTTCAGACGATAGATTAGAACCGGATTCACCGCTGCCGTCTACTGTAATAATTATTTCTTCTCTGTTATCCATAATGTATTCCCACTTATGTTTGTCGACACTGCACATATATTCTTCCATTCTTGCACACTCACACTTCCAAAATTATTTTCTGCAGAAGTGTTAACATCGTCTAATTTGAATGTTGTATTATTTGTAGCAACATAGTTCTTTACTGACACCCATATTTTCCCAATCTGGTTTAATTCTGGATGGTAAGGGGGTAATCGTAGGACTACGTATGACCATGTTCCGCTAATAATTTCTCAATCATATAACTTTTATGTGTAGGTTTATGTAATTTTCTGGTACCATATAATTGGTTTTGTTTCATTCAACTTAATATAAATGTTTCTTACTGATAACCACTTTTGCATGTCTGCTTTTTCCAAACAAGTGTTGGATTCGGCTCAGTACAGACATTGTGATACCATGCATTATCGATGACCAAAACCGACTTTTTTGAAGATTTGCTAATAATTTTTCTTTCAGGCAATTCACATAATTTTAATGGTTTATTCCATCGTGGCAATAATCTGTCTCTTAAGTCCTGATTTAAACATCAGGAATGAATTTGGTACGAAACCTTTTCTACCTCCGGCATAAAGAATAATCAATGCTTGCTCTTTACTGACGGGGGATTTTAAAGAATTGTTGGTACCATCATCACAACATTTAGAACAGTATGAAAGCTATGCAAGTACGTTTCATCAGTGTACACAATATTTCAGCATTCGGCTTTATATTTTATCTTAAAAATTCAACACAATTTGCTATTTCTCTCTTCTCTATTAGAACGTGTGCCTATTGTCTTGACATTTTCTCTATTAAAAACCCATTTTATGTACCAATCGCCTAAAGGAATGTAATTTCTCAGTGAAATTAACACCCCCCTTCATTTTGTTCGACTTCGAATACAGCTTTCATTGTAGGTCTCTTTTTATGGCAAAGTTATAGATCACACTTGAGATTACTTCTTTATATTGATCGACAGATGACCTGGGGTAAGTTTAGAAATTTGTTTTCTTGGAGAAGTAAATTTTCTTCCGCTACTTTGTTAGGCTGCTCTAACAGTATTTAGGCCAACATCGGTTGCTTTAGTCACTCGTTCTTGCAAAACGACTGAGAAAAATTGCAATAGTCGCTTTAGATTCTTTCACGTCCTTGACTACGAATTAGTTTCTTACGGTTACCCATAATGCAGGCAGCTCTATGAATAATTAAAATTTCCTTAAGAGACTACTTTAGAAGTCAATATTTTATACTTGCATGTAACTTTGAAAACAGCAGTAGAGATGCACAATTTAGTCCTTGTAAATGGTTGAATAAAGGAACTCCAAAGAAAAAACGCTACAAACTTAACCATATCACGGGCAACGTGTTTTGGTTTCGACGCCGCAGCCAATAATGAGATTTAGGAAGAGCCATGCCACAGGCCTAAACATTTTCAATTACAAGTGCACAAATGTCAGGCTTGACTTTTAAGTTGGTCGACATTTCTATTTGCATCATAACCTCAAAAAGTTGTTTAATGACAATTATTGAAATTAGTTCTAATTGTAAGGGTCGGCATCTCCGATCCTTTTTGGTAATTATAATTAAAATATTATCAAGTGACCTTTGTAATATGTTATTTGGGTTGCCTGCTCCATTCTATCTGTTCGGCGGCCCGAGTATAGTATTAATTCTTACGTAGAAAGTCCTGTCGTTTAGGAAAGAATGTATTATATTTAATAAGTACATAGGAATAGCAATTTCGTTTAGTTTGTACAAAAGTCCATCGATCCAAACTTTATCAAAAGCGCGCGCGAAGTACCAAAATAATATGCACGTATGCCACTTGTTTTCAAACCCGGCAACAATTGCTTCGTTTATTCGCATTAGCTGGTGTACTGTTGAATGTTTAGCTTTAAACCCAAATTGATGACTTGGTATTATAGCTCGTTGTTCAATATCCTTTTCCAAGCGTATTTTAATTATCTTTTCAAATATTTTTGATTTGGGAAAAAGACTAATAGGTTTATAAGAATCAGGATCGCTACCGATTTTCCCTGGTTTGTGAATAACTATGATTTCTGCTATTTTCCAAGTAGATGGGAAATACCCAGTTGACATGCATGCGTTTAATATTGTTGCGAGGTATGCTATTAATTTTCCGTGAAGGTTTTTTAGCAATACATTGGGAATCAAGTCATGTCCACGTGATTTTTTAATTGGTAGCTTATTTATTATTGCTTGGATTTCCCTAGGCGATGTAAACTCAACCTGATTCTGTATATTATTCTTCGGAATGCTTAGATGGACTTCTTGTTCTACACTTGAATAAAATTCTGCTTCGTTGGGATGTTTTTCTGGTATAAACGTCTCTTGTAGGTGTGTTGCGAATAAGTTAGCTTTTTCCAGATCACTGCAGTAGTTTTTATTGTTAAGCTTTAGTGGAGGTATTGTGGAGGGTTGGTTAAGAATTCTTTTAGTAGTCCTCCATAGAGATGAATCGGACCCTTCTAAGTCAGCAATATGCTGCTGGTAGCAGGCTATTCGATGATTGTCCAATTCCCATTTAACCCTGTGAGTTAGTTGGTTCAGCTGTTGTCTATAGTTGGGTGTTCTGTTTCTCTGCCACAGACGTCTTATCCGATGTTTTTCTCTTATAATATTTAGGATGTGATATGGGATTTGCAAATTTCGCTCAGTATTGTATTTACGCGTATCGTGGCTTGTGGCTTTGTGTATACATCGTGCTAATGTTTTGGTAAAAAGATTTACACTGCTGTCGATGTCTTTCTTCGTGCGTAGGCAGCGCGGTGCATTTGCTTCTTCGTCGAGTAGTTCACGAAAATAGTCCCAGTCTACTTTGCCTGTTATTAATCTAGGTAAAGGTGGATTCACTTGGGGTGGCTGAAAAAATGTTGCTACTACCGGCAAATGGTCAGAATCTAACTCATGATAGACTTCTTGAAATATTGGCCAAGAGAAGTTTTTCAATAGACTGATGTCCAGTATATCGGGGTGGTGATCAAGTCGATACGGGTAGTGTGTTGCTCCACTGGGAGCGGAAATTATAATTCCATGTGCAGTAGATATGTTGAACAGGCGCTGCCCATTTGGATTGCCAACTCTGCAGCCCCAAAAAGTACTCTTGGAATTTAAATCTCCAAAAAGTAGTGTTGGCACGTTATGTTTAAATATTGGTTCGATGTCTTCTGAAATTAGCCCCCTATTAGGCGATAGGTAGGCACTTATAACGTTCAACGTGATGTTATTGGCTAGTTCTACACTTACATTGACTGCTTCTAAAAAACTTAAGTTCATTTTAGGCATTGCATAATGTTTTATGTTGCTTTTGACTAGAATGGCTACTCCACCGGATGCTATTGGTGCGTCGCGATCAGTTCTGTATATTTTATAGCCTGGTATTTTCATTTTCTCTGTTGCTATTAGGTGAGTTTCTGTAATACAAGCTATGTCGATATTATGAGTAGCTAAAAAGTTAATAAACACTGATCTTTTATTGCGTATTCCATCGGCATTCCAGTTCAGGTGGCCGATTCTCGAACTCGGCGTTACGCTAACGTTAGCGTTATCTGATCACGTGATCGCCCGTAACGTGCATTTTAGTAAATGGCCGATTCTCGAGATGTTTACGCACGCGTTGTGGGCTTACACAGACGTTATGTTGCACGTTAACTTATCACTCGGTCGTTCTTTGGTGAAGTAAACAACGTGAGTGCATTAACCTCCATATTTTCGTAAGTATTTTCATTTTAGAGCACAAAAATCTGCTGTGATACACTCACACAACTTCCTTTTACAGTGATCTTATAATTAGCCAAAAAATTGATTTTAAATTGTTAAGCATTTGTCAAATATTTTCAAAAATTACAAATTCTGCAAAAACGGTACAAAATAAAGCGTTAGTTGAAGAGACAAATGTTCTCTAAAATTTTAAGCTGAATTCAAAAATGTAATAATATACCGGGTGTTCTATTTAAAATAGGAATAAATGTAATAGGCAAAAACTTCCATATCAATTTATATCAAATCTGGAATGGTGCTTCACTAATGTGCTTGTTTGTCACATAACTGTTAAAAGTAGAAATTTAAAGGTCAAATTGCAAGTAATTAGTTGGAGCTTTAGAGGCTCTGGGCATTTTGGAAAGTATGTATGTACCTGACATTTTCCTAATTACCCAAAATGGTATAAAAGCATACAACAGCCAAGCACAGTTGTCTGTTAGTTCCACGAGCCATTCCAGGTTAGACATATATTGTAAGTACCTTTTGTAATAATTTGAAAGTTGTTTGTTTCATCGAAATAATAATCTCTGTACTTTGGGAATAATTTGTGTTTAACACATTTATACTAAAGATAACTTATTACTGTTAAATAAACTTTATGTGCTATTATTGAAACTGGCGTTCATGTTATTTGTGATACGATTATTGTTGGAAAAAGAACCCTACGTCTTCGAAGTGTTACCGTTTAGTTGTTGAATAAGAAAGACGGGTAACATAAACAGAATAATTGTGACTAAATTGAATATACTACATTGCAGAATACCTTTCAAATATATAATGGAGAACTATATTCCTGCCATTGAAATTTTGGATATAGCAGATGGACTTGCAAATCAACAAGCTCGACGATTTCATGTCCGAGATGATGCATTTGAACTGTCCGATGCTAAATTTATAAAATTATTTCGACTAAATAAACCTCTAACCGAGCAACTTATCACATCGTTAGAAGATATATTGCCTGGACCTTCCCGTTTATCAGCACTTGATGTGAAAACTAAAGTAAGTTTAAAGAGTCAATATAAAAAATCATCAGGTAGGTACTTACTTATCTGTTTTTTTATAGGTGCTCACTGCTTTATTATTCTATGCACACGGAAGTTACCAGACGAGTGTAGGTAATGATATTAATATGGCTATCAGCCAAGCCTCTGTGTCAAGATCTGTTAATGAGATAACTGATGCCATTAACGATCACTTATTCCAGCAGTGGATACATTTTCCATCAACCCAAGAAGAAATTGTTACTGCAAGACATAGGTAGTAATTATATAAATTACGTAGAGTCAATGTTATTCATTAATCAGTGCACATTTTGTAGGTTTTACAATATCCTAGAATTCCCAGGAGCAGTTGGTGCATTAGATTGCACTCATGTGGCTATAGTGTCCCCCAGAGACAATGATTTAATGTATCCAGAGCATGCTTACGTTAACCGAAAAAACTATCATTCCATAAATGTTCAATTAGTAGGTATTGGTTTATTTCATTTTGAATGGCAACACCTTAAAATTGTTTAATAAAAAAATGCCTAATATGGTTTCATTTTGTTCTAGGTATGCGATGCCAATGCAAAAATTATAAATGTAAATAGTAGGTTCCCTGGATCAACTCACGATTCTTACATTTGGAGGCATTCTCAACTGCACGCAGAACTTGAAAGAATTTATGATGCACGTAATAATATCGGTTTTTTTCTTTTGGGTGAGTCTCCATTATTATCGGTCTCATTGCAAATTCAAATAAATTGCCAAAATCATTACATTTGTATTTATTTATGATTTTGTAGCAAGACAGAAAATAGTCACTTTTGTTATTTACTTAATTTGCAGCTACTTTAAATTTTATATTACATCTATTTATTGCAGGTGATTCTGGTTATGGGTTAACACCTTGGGTAATGACACCCATATTAAATGCTGCTCCTGGATCTAGAGAAGAAGCTTATACAACTGCACATCGAAGAGCTCGTTGCGTTATAGAAAGGTGCAATGGAATTTTAAAAAACAGATTTAGATGTTTGTTAAAACATCGAGTTTTACATTACAAACCAAATGTTGCTTCCAAAATTGTGAATGCTTGCGCAGTGTTACATAACATGTGCATCGAAAATAACATTGCACCTGTAAATGACGACGATTTGCCTCCAAATGTCGACTTGGGTTTATACAATAACGATGCTCCACCAAACCAATTCCAACCTCACCGAGCCGACAGACTTCTTCAGGCAGGCCGGTTAATACAAAGAAATATCGTACAAACGCATTTTTAAAAATGAACATGTTTATTAATTAAAAATACATTGTACATATTATTTTTAATTAAAAAAATTAATAAATTACACAATTAAACCAATTATTGTTTTTCTAATACATGTTTTTCTATAATTGCCAGGCTGTTTGCAAGCTTTTTAGAAATTTCTAATTTTTCTTTAGAAATTTCTAACTTTTGTTTATAGTACTCACCCTCGAAAGCAACCAATGAATTATTTAAAGTTTCATTTGCAACACTTCCGCAATCTGAAACATTTTCTATCGCTACTTCCGGCAAACCTGCTGCTTCGGGAGCAACCACTGCAGCGGTGAGGGTACTGCTGGGGGTGTTGTCCCGATTAAAATCACCACTTACAGCCGTGTGGGGCTTTCCAGCATTTTCAACCGGTGGTAATACGATCTGTAATTCACCAAATAATTATTAGCAATCATACCGTTGTGTGGAATAGTTCCAATACTAAATGTTACTTAATACCACACAATATCCTAGTTTAGTGCGACTTACGTTCGACAAATTGCACTGTGCTTCCATCACATCTACGTGTCCTTCCACAATACAGTCGGGAATTAACGACCGTATTTTTTCTTGCACACAAGACAGGCCATCGAAATACTTTTTCCCACCTCCTGTACCATTTTGGTGCTTGGTGACCTCAGCGGCTTTACTTTTCGTCACCCTTTTAATATCTTGCCAGCACTTAAAAATAATTTTTTATTAAAATTTTGTTCTCTTCTTTCATGTAACAAATTCGGTAGGTAAGTAATTTAAAATAAAATACCTTTCGCCACTTCTCCCCAGTTTTCTTGGCTCCGTTGCAAGAATTGAGGATTCCAGCCAAGTCATCCCACAATTCCCTAGAATCACTTGCAGTAAAATTATTTGTGAATTTTCCCCTAACCATTTTCTGGTTATTTTCGATGAAATCGACCATAATGTTTTTCTGCTCTTCAGTCACCTTTGGAGCCCTCTTTTTCTTGTCACAAATCCCGCTCATTTTCCACCACAAAAACAAAAAGAGGTTACGATAACAAGAAATACCACGTGCTCGCTGCTGCTTGTCTTGCTCGTGACAGAGATGTTGACACACTTGCACTCAACGAAAAATGAACTGCGCATGCGATGTATACTATGTACTAGGCATGCGATATTTTAAGCGTTCACAATGTCCCGCGTAACGTTAAGTGTTCGAGAATGCGCTTTTTCGGCACCTGACGTTGTAAAAATGTGGGTGATAAAATAACCCATCGCTAAAGCGTTACGTACCGTCCAGTTCGAGAATCGACCTCCTGGAGTGATAATTTTTGGATTTGACGATTATGGGCCATTGAAAAGCAAAGGGAGAATATTTTTAATGAAGAAGGATTTTATTTGCTCAAGGTATGGGGTCATTAGGTTTAGGATTGTTTGAAGAATTTTGTTTATAGCAAGAGGAGGTTGAGTGGTGTCTGATTGTTGTTCATGATTGGTTTGGCTTCTAACTGTTTGAGAAAAGGTTCTTTGTGGGTTTACATAATTGTATTGTTTGGATGTAGATGGGTTATTCAATGTAACATTAGCTTTTGCATTTTGTTTGTTGCCTTGTATTTTTGTTTTAAGTTCACTGTAGTGTTTGCATCCTCTGTAGTTGGCAGGATGTGATTCACCGCAGTTGACACACTGAGGAGCTTCATTTGATCTTTTTGGACAGCTTTTGTAGAAGTGGTTACCGAGACATTTGATGCACCGAGGGTCAAGATGGCAGTAGTTTTTGGTATGCCCAAACCTCTGGCATCTATGGCATTGTGGGACGTCGTTGGTTTTTCTTCTAGGTTCAACCGAGATAATCGAATAGTATAGCTTCGTCATTTGGAAAATATCCTTGGCTTTATAGTTTCGTTTGAGATCTACTGCACAGAGAAGAGATGGCGTTTTGTCTTTATTTAACAGTCTTGTGACTTTTAATACAGGGAGTTCCAATCTTTGTAATTCATCAAGAATATCTTTTTCGGATAGAGGTGGTGGTACATTTCGTAGTATTACACTCAGTGGACTGCTTTGAGGACTTTGGTAAGAGTAAAATTTTAGTTCATTTGTTGTGTAAAATTTTGTGAGTTCTCGGTAATCTTGTTGGTCTGTTAAATTGATACGAATATAATTGGTTCTCGATTCGGTAGTAAATTCATGTTTTGCTATCGTCTTAATATCTTTTATAATTTCTTTGTGATCCCCAACTATATGTAAATTTATGGGAGGAATCTTTGGCTTTGCTTGCGTCGTCTGGTTAGTCAGTGACGCAGGTGCATCTTTTTCGCCACTAATTTGATTTTCTATTTGTTGTGGCAGATAGTATTTATTTTGGCTTATCAGGGCGTTTGCATCCCACATGTATCTTTTTTGCACATCATTTAGTGGCGGTGATAAATGGTCATTAGTTCTTTTATTTTGTGAACCTGTGTTTACGTCTTCCATGATTGCGTCAGAGTTGGAATTGTTATTTGCATTCTCCGAATTTGTCAAAGAAAGATTATTATTTGTGATATTGCAGAGAATTGGCTGTTTTAGTGGAGATTTGGGGCTGAGCATTTTGACAAAATCTGTTTACCTATAGTAGTTTTTATGTTTTAAGGTTATCAGCAGGCCTTGAGGGGGCCGGCTGGCCGGGCACTGTGAGCTGTACACTCCGATAGCGGAAGCACTAAACCGCACCGAAGGAATTGGCGAAAGGTCACTTTTAAAAATTCCGAAACAAGCGTTATTCAAACACAACCGTACTCGAAGGTAGCTTTAACGGAACTAGGTACACCTTTACCAGGGTGTGCTTTGGCCGTACCTTATGTAATTGTGGCAGATGACGCATTTCCATTGAAAGAGCGCATAATGAAACCGTATAGATATAGAGGCTTAACAAACGAGCAAAAGGTTTTTAATTATAGAACAAGTCGTGCTCGCAGAGTAGTGGAAAATGCTTTTGGCCAATTAAGTAATCGATTTCGATTTTTTTTACAACAAATAAATTTATGGGTCGAAAAAGTTAATTACGAAGGCTTGCTGTATTTTACACAATTTCTTAACAGAAAATAAAAATTCAGCATTTCCAACTGAAAAGGAAGAGTGCAAAATGGATTCTTTGTGCCAACAAGGAGGAAATAAAACTGCACAATGGCCAGCAAAAGTACGCCAAGAATTTCAGCGTTACTTCAACACAACTGGCCAAGTACCTTGACAACAAAAATCAGTTGAAAATAATAATTTATAAAATTTGGCAATGTATCCAATATTTAATATGTAATAATGATATACCATTAAAACAACTTACATCAACACTTTGCATTTTATAGTTTTGGGCATCCTCATCTTCCTCTACGATGTCCAACCAGGAGTCGCTACCACTGCCCTGCTTTGTTTGTGGCAAGTTGCAAAAACCTTTGCGTGCAGCAATGTGGTCTTGCAAAAATAACAATTTTTCAAAAAAATAAATGTAATTTTTGCTATTTCAGCTCCGGAGCCAGTGGGTTTGGATCGCATCTTGGCAAATTCTGCATTAAACCGTGCACGCAAAGAATTAATTTTTGCCTTGATTTCAGTCGTTGCAAAGAGCAATATTACAATAGTATACGATTGGATATAAATACTTTTTTACCTCTTGTATTGGGTCGAATATGTTGTAAACTTTCCACAATTTCCTCCATCGCCTGCTGCCTCGCATATTTATTGTGGTAACGTGGATGAGAAACTGTATAGAGGATTGGTTGGTTTTCGTAACATTCAATTAATGCAATCAACATCCAATGAAATGTCTGATCTCATCAAAATTATAGAAACCGTTCTATTCCAAAAGTGTTTATAAAACTGTTTTACGTGACGTCATCAAAATACAGACATTCTAAACGGAAATCGGTGACGTCATTTTTATAAAACTGTGGACTGTCACACTATCAAAATCTTGTTTATAAAATTGTTTTATAAAAACCGTTTATCAAAATTTTACAGTGGGACATGGGCTTTTTAAAGATGACCCAACCACAATGTTCGAACGTTACTACTTTGCAGGAGTTCGATTGAATTCAATACTACACATCTGTTCAGTTAAGATATGAATTTGAGCTGTGTTATTCAAATACATTTTTGTAATAATAGTGATTCTAGTAACCTTTGTTATATGTTTATGGTGTCAGAACGCTCTAGGACACCACAGCATTGTAATTTTTTTTTTTCACAGCCGGTTAGAATAGTAGGCATTCCTCACCTCATCTGAGGTAAGAAAGTTCGTTTTTCTCACCTAGGTAAGAAAGTAAATCATGCAATTTTTATGAAGAAACTGTACCGCATGTTAGCTGACTGCTGACGCGTGCTCATTCTGACAGCTGACATATCGATAGTTGACGGATAATTGACTTTATGACTTATGTTACAGTCTGTTTATACGAGAAATTAGGAATGCATTCTGTGAGTGTTCACATCCTTTTGATGCAGGTAAGTACGAAACCTTAAGTGGTCCAGTGAGTGGCCCTTCATTTGAAGGAATTAAATTAACATCTCGCGCATGCGTACTCACGACACGAGAGGCTAAAAATCACTGTGCGCGCCAGCGCATTTTTTAATCCAACCAAAACTGCTTTGACAGTTTGACCTCAGTGGACATAACCTCAAAAAGTATAAATAGTAAAGCGATTTTTTAACGACAAATTTTTTAAGTTTTTAGAGTTACTTATGAATAAAACTGTTTAGAAACATTTTGAGAACAGCATAAAATCGGAAAACATGCTGCATATTTTGCAGGATATTGTCACCTTTAACAACTTTAACAGTCTGTTGAATTATTTTTATAGTGTCAAATTTTGCTCCACTGAGGCCGGCTGGGAAAAAAATATATTCAAACTTCGTTAAGAAAGTGCTTTTGCATACCTTGCGCAATTACAAACCTCGCCTTCGGCTCGGTTTATAAACTTTGCGCTCGGTATGCAAGACTGCACTTTCTTACCTTGGTTTGAAATATACTATTACTTCGTAAAGGAATATAAAGAAGTTAGTGCATGTGTGGTTTTTCAGGATGAAATCAGAAATATAACTATGTGTCGTCAGTATACAGTGGAAATAATGTAAGACTGTACATGGCTGAATTAAGCAAAGTTAGACATACGGCATTTACTGAATGTTACTAAAGTGTTTTTAAACAAAATAACAACACAGTGACTATAGAAACTAACTGAAACCGGATTATTTCATTGTAACTTCAAAACCGAGAATTGTTACTAGCATGAGTAAATTGATTAATGATAAAATAAAGTTGTGAATGTATAGTCTTACATTATTCACACTGTATAACATAGAACATAAAAGGAGGTTTAATATAGACCCTTACGGTACTCCACGACGTACAGATAACGTGGTAAGTGAGATCCAAGTTAAACGCTTTGCATTCTGCTTGCCGAATAGGTAAGTATGAAATAAATTTCTTGCATTTGATCCCATACAGCCTTAGTATTTAATAATATTGTAAATGATTTTATAGATACTTCTGATATTGATTAATAACCAAAAAATGGCCATTAATACTTAAATTAAATATTCAAATTAAAACGTCACTAGAAAGTGGTGTGACGATTAATTTATGCATTATTAAATGTAACAGTAATTATACTAATTTCAATTCCGTACCTCAAAATCGCCATATTGTTCAGTAGGAGTCGTGAGCTCCGTTTGAAGATTGTAATAAGTATTAAGAATTCAACTAAATGCAAAATAAAATCGTTACAACTGTTATCTTTAATTTTACTGTTGAATCTCATTTTCTAGAAAAACAGTTAAAATACATATGTGACTGTACAAAAGTTTTCACATAAAATAATCCCAAGGGCATGTATATTCTGTTGCAGAACACACTGTATGTATGTTTGAGTAGTTCTTTTGTATTGCATTTGATGAGCAGCCCTTAATAAGCACACCGTGCCGACCAATTATAAAAAGGAGGTGAGATTTAGTGTGGCGCCGAATTCAAACGACAGCTCGCCTATAAAAAGAGTATTCCAACCAGAAATTGGAAAGCTATTTAAAATCAAGCCAGACTGCTTGATTGTCATTCAATTACACTTTGTATACAACCTTCAAATTTGACATATGCATGTGGGAAATTTTGGAAGACATATACGTTTTTTCAACATTTTTTATGCTAGTATACGGTTTTAAAAACTACAACTAGTACATAGGTAGGTACTTAAATCATAGAAAATGTTACAATGCCTTAAGAAAACAGTTACATGTTCAATTTATAGATGAACTGTCATTACTTGAAAGCAGATTGACTTTAGAAAATTATGTATTGATTGTATGAAACCAACTTAGACGTGACTTACACTTTCCATGATGTACTTACTTGATTTTGCCCGCTGCTGATCATGTAAATCAGTGATACAGCCTTAGTAACAAAACGTGTAAGTCGGTGATTATATTTGTTTGCTGCTTTTTCTTGACAACGGAACTTAATATTATTATTAAGTTCCTAGGATAATAAAATTAGCAAAGCAAGATGCAGATTTAGAAGTTTTGTTTATAAATTGCAAGTGTTTATGTGACACATGACACTCATAGGTAACACGACTCACGAAAATTAATCCTGGTGACAGGTGACAAACCAAACGATTTTTTCAAAAATCTAGAAAAATTTTGATAAGCAAGGGGAAAAATATAATAAGATAACTCGGAATGTATCGCCTATTAACATTTTCGGCAGGCAACAAGCAGCGACTTCGTCTTGGCTTGTACTTGCCTACCTCAAATGTTAATAGGTCCTTTCATTCCTTGTCACTTAAATAGCTATTAAATAGATTTCCAATTTTTGGTTGGAATACTATACCAGTATTATCGTACTTAGACGACATTTGGGTTGCCTAGACTCCAGCGTTGTCCTCATAAATTTTGTAAATATTTCCAATATTCCTTATCTATAGTCATTCAAATTCAAGATAGAGCAAAATCTGCAACCCAAGTTACAAATATCAGCGGTCAGTTGATTATTAATTTGATTTTATTAAAATTTAGATCAGAGAGATATGGCTTTGTTGCCGTCTTGATGAGTGTCAAAATCAAATTCGAGGTTAGCAGGTTAGGTTTTGCGTCAGTTTTGACACGAACTGACGCAAAACATGGAACTTATGGAAATTTTAATAAAATCATATTAGTAATCAACTTACTGCTGATATTTGTAATTTGGGTTGCAGATTTTGCTCTATCTTGAATTTGAATGAACTATAAATTATTCTACAAATGTTTCATTGTTAACATTTCAAGTTTCATAAATTTTATAT
The DNA here is from genome assembly GCA_940337035.1 of Agriotes lineatus. Taxonomy (NCBI): domain Eukaryota; kingdom Metazoa; phylum Arthropoda; class Insecta; order Coleoptera; family Elateridae; genus Agriotes; species Agriotes lineatus. Next base: position 192,853 of record CALNHX010000720.1, on the reverse strand, counting down.
CTATTTTCTTAGGATGAGTGACACTGTTCAGCTTTTATATTATTAGGATTTCATATTTCAATATTTTAAAATTGATAACCAAAGGTTAAAATTGGGTAAATATATAAATTTAAATATTAGTGTCTACAATAAAATTTAAGATAGCATTATTGCACCGCAAAATCTAAAATTTCAGTTAAACGATAGTTTGCCTTCCCATAAACTACAAATTAACCAAAATTCACACTAATCTTTTAAACTGAATTCTGACAAATTGAACACCCACTACATATTGTTAAATAGATTTAGATTTATGATTATCACAAAAACTTAGACAGATAAAATGACGTCATAAAATTCTAAATAATTAGAGGATTTCTCTTAGAAACTGAAATGTATTCTCATTTTTTATTTATTTACGAGCATTAATGATTTAACATATAGTAAGCACGTAAACGCTTACATTGATAAAATTTATGGTGTGTATAGAAGTGATAACGTAAAGCACTAAGTACTTCAATTATTATTTTTTATATATGTTTTTATATTAAATAACTTAATAAATGCAGAATTTTTATATATTTCATATTTCTGCTTTACTTATAAGCTTTACGAGCTCTTTGATAATTTCTCCGATTTTTCTTTCAAACAGAATATAATTTAAATGTATGTGTACTCTTATACCTATATTATCTTTTTTTGAATTCGGCGCCATCACTAAACTCCACCTCCTTTTTATAATTGGTCGGCACGGTGTAATTATTAACCCATCCCGGTGCGTGGAGCATTGACTGCGACTATGCGCCCCTAACGAGACTAACACGAACCTTATCGCCATTATGCGCACTCTCAAGGAATTCAAATGAAGTTAAAAATCGCGGTAAATATCTTGAATTAGGATATGTTTATAGGTAATAATATTTAAATTATTTTGAATCTAAATATAGAAATAGAAATTATTGGTATATGCTTTGATATTTTATAGCTAGAATATGTTAATATGTTCGAATTTACAACAGACTAGTATCTGAGATGTGAAACTCATTTTATTTTTGTATGTAAAAATCTCGCATGCTTCTAAATTTTCTTATTTTTGGATTTATTTGTTTTTCTATGTTAAATTTTCCCTTGCAATATTATAATATAAAAAATCGCGGGCTGTGTGAAAGACAATGTTAGCTATTTTTTTGTAGGTCTCAACATCATACAAGTACTTTTAGGGACCTAATAAATATTTAAATTATTTAAAATTTGTTTTATAGGTATATAATTTAAGAATAATATCTTCAAGACATACATTCAGGAGTTTAGACAGTAAATATTACATAAATTTTCAAAAATTTATTATAGATAAAAATTTCAATACAGAAATTGTGTAATAGTTATAAAATATAAATACCGCCGTATCTAAAATATCCCTATATTTTTCGTATATGAATGATCACTCTCTCCTCTTTTTTCCACTCAGATAAAACTGTTTGAATTTCTGAAGATGATGGCTTTTGAATATCTGTTAGATGAGAAACTCGTTTTTTCTTTGTACTTACGAATGTGGGCTGTTTTTCGATTTTTTTATTTGCTGGTTCATTTGATTTATATATTAGTGTTACATTTTCTCCTTTTGCAACAACATTTATCGTCCTGTCTATTAATCTTCCAGTTTTAATTTTACATTCAAGAGATAACTTTTTTGTTTTGAGCATTTCCGATAGAATGTCCAGTTTTGCTATCAAGTCTCCATTATCTTGCTGAAATTGCTCTTGGATACAACTTTGCGTTATCAGCTTCTTTGTAATTACTGTCAAATTTGTATACATGAATTTTCTTGTACTTTCCCTGATTTTTTATCAGATTTAACATATGTAAACATATACATGGTATGGTTAAGTATTCATCTTTAGAGCCCTCAACGACCTTAAAACAGGATCATGAATCTCAATTAACTACAAAAGGTGAGGTAATATCCGAGCTGATAACGCAAAGTTGTATCCAAGAGCAATTTCAGGAAGATAATGGAGACTTGATAGCAAAACTGGACATTCTATCGGAAATGCTTAAAACAAAAAAATTATCTCTTGAATGTAAAATTGAGACTGAAAAATTAATAGACAGGACGATAAGTGTTGTTGCAAAAGGAGAAAATGTAACACTAATATATAAATCAAATGAACCAGCAAATTGAAAAATTGAAAAACAGCCCACATTCGTAAGTACAAAAAAAACGAGTTTCTCTTCTAACAGATATTCAAAAGCCATCATCTTCAGAAATTCAAACAGTTTTATCCGAGTGGAAAAAAAAGGAGAGAGTGATCATTCATATACGAAAAATATAGGGATATTTTAGATACGGCGGTATTTATATTTTATAACTACTTTACAATTTTTGTATTGAAATTTGTATCTACAATAAATTTTTGAAAATGTATGTAATATTTACTGTCTAAACTCCTGAATGTATGTCGTGAAGATATTATATTTAAATTATATACCTATAAAACAAATTTTAAATAATTTAAATATTTATTAGGTCCCTAAAAGTACTTGTATGATGTTGAGACCTACAAAAAAAATAGCTAACGTTGTCTTTCACACAGCCCGCGATTTTTTAATTTTATAATATTGCAAGGAAAAATTTAACATAGAAAAACAAATAAATCCAAAAATAAGAAAATTTAGAAGCAGGCGAGATTTTTACATACAAAAAAATGAGTTTCACATCTCAGATTCTAGTCTGTTATAAATTCGAACATATTAACATATTCTAGCTATAAAATATCAAAGCACATACCAATAATTTCTATTTCTATATTTAGACTCAAAATAATTTAAATATTATTACCTATAAACATATCCGAATTCAAGATATTTACCGCGATTTTTAACTTCATTTGAATTCCACGAGAGTGCATAAAATGGCGATAAGGTTCGCGTTAGTCTCGTTAGGGGCGCATAATCGCAGTCAGGCTGTGGTAACTGAAATAGGCCGAGTGGGCCCCTGCTAGTAGTATATTTCAGTAAGTACAGGTGGCAGTAGGTATGCGCGCGGAAAAAGGACATCCTATTCTTTTGTTACGCACGTGATATTAGTTCAACTATTGCGTATGTTCGTTTTATGGGTCTTTCTCACACGAAGCGTAATTTTGCGGTAATTCCCCGATTCTGCAAATTCAGCACATATTTGGCTTTGTTCGGCTCCATCTTTGAGTTTATTTGTTTGACTGGTTCCTGGACAAAATTCGTCGATAGCTCAAAGAAGAAACCGTGTTGTGTGCCGGGCTGCGAAAATGGTGAAGTTCCGCGGCATGAAATATTCGAAATATTTGGTGGAGACGCATTTTCCTTTGTTCTGCAAAGATACAATGGGCAAATTTAGCAGGTATGTAATTCATTTTTAATATAATTTTCATAACTGGCGATCTAAAATACTCGAATTTGCAATAGATGTTGTTTTATGGGTAACGTTATGTGTATTGTAAATGCGATTTTCTCATTCCGATAATCAAACATGTTTCAGAATTTCACGAAGATGCAACTTCAGAAAATTGTTTTTGTTACTTCACTCAAGAAAAGCTTGGGACTCCTGAAAAAGTGAAAGGTATGCTTTTAAAAATATACATGTTAATTGCTGCAATAATTAACATATAATGGTATTTGCAGAAATAATAGCAACGTTTAATGCATCTTTGCGATCAACTTTAAGCGCCACCAGTGAAGAGTTGAGTGTATTGCGGCATGATTTGCCAAAGAGATACAAGACAACAGCAAAGCAGAAAGTGCCGTACGTTGACATACACTGTAAGAGAACATATTAGATAAACATATATAACCTCTATATTGCTAATTTTTAAATTTAGTTGCAGGTGAGGTCACATCGGTGGGATGTGCTGCAAAGTTGACGAGAACAATGTCGACATTACCTGGTGCACCTCTGGAGATCACTGAAGAACCAAGATCAGGTACAATTTTACTTGGCTATTTTTCAAATTTCAATCCTGAATTTGGCAAGAGGAAATAATTGGCATAGAATATGAATACTTGTTGCCAGCAGGTGTTGAATTTGAGGTCAAAGTTTTTTGCTAGGGTCATATTACTACCTATTTAAGCACAGTTCTAGAATTTACTACTTTTTGTTTTAAGAAAAAGCTTAAAATCCACTTTAAAAAGGGTAGATTTCCAAGTTTACTTTTTTGTGGTGTTTTCTCTTTCCCATTTTTACCAAATAACTCTTAGTGTAACTGTATCTATCTCACTTTGAAGCATTACGGATTACGAGGAAAAACAAGACAGACATATTTGGCAATAGTAAACAGGGAAAATATTCAAATTTGTATTTTGTGGCACGAAGGAGCAGTTTTAATTTTCAAAAATTATATTTGAGCATTTCTACAAACTTTGTAGCATTTTGCTGGAATAGCTACACTTACAACAAAATTATAGGTTCTTTTATGTTTTTAATGGTCGTCAATATTGTTTTAGGTTCACTAGTAGCCAGGAGAAGACTACCAGTAATTGTCAAAACACTACCAGCTAGTCGGACTTCATTAACATCTAATGAGAGTATGCTACGCAAAGAAGTGCTGAAGCTGAAAAAGGCAGCTGCTAAAATGAAGTCCAAGATTATTAATGCCGAAGCAAATGCAGTTACTTCGTAAGAGCAAAACTACCCTTTCTTGTCGCAACAACGTACACAGAAGCATAGAAGTATAGATATAGTTTTATTTAGATAATATAAATAGAATTAATAGCATATTACATAGCAAAGGTTTTGCAAGGAGTAAAGAAAAACCAAGATCCTCTTCAAGTTTTAGTTATTGTTAAATATTTTAAACGGCTTAAACGTAGAGAGCAGACTTTTGATTAATTTAGTATTTGTATATAATTTTAGTTAGGGTTCAATAATTCTTTTAAGCAAAACTAGTTAACAGATTTACCATGTTCTGTTTTGGTAAAATAAATAATTCCATGGCTTTCTTCTTCAATTTAAAAATTAATTTTTATTGAAAAATAGCAAATATTTTGAAAGTTAATTAATCTTATAAATTGGAGACAAGTTATAACAGAATTCGTACACTGAAAAGAAAACCACGTTACTTTTGCATTTTAATAAATGTAAAATTTAACGTATTGACGTTTCTCTACAATTTATTAAGTTAATTCTTCAATCAAAGATCATTCGTGCAAAACTCTTGTCTAGCCAGATTTAATTTTTTTTATTTAAAAAACCCTCACGTTAAGCGCTTGTCTTTTTGTCAATTTCTTCTTGTTTAATTTAAGTAACAAATTGTTTATAAAATTATAATCTTTAAAACAAGAGTTGAGCTCTCATGATTCTACGGTTGAAAAATACATATTAATATTATATATAACATTGACGTATTTCTACATTTGATCATTGAATGAAAAATCCTGACACATACGTATTAGGTATTGAGAAAAAGTAACTTACTGGAGTCTTAGTAGATAGCGAATGATCAATTTAAAAATTCAGTGAGTTACTACATTAAAGTAAAATGCTATAACATTTACTGTACAATCTTGCATTAAAATATTTATTGTGATTCTATCAAAAAAGTTTGTATAAGATTTAAATGAGTTACTTGTAGTACTAACTTCATTTTATTTAAATGCAATGCAAATGTCTAGACATTAAGTATTAAGTGTATGCCAATTGCAACTTTAAATTGTTTAGATATTAATAAAAGTACTAACCAGGGCCAGTTAATTTTATTTATTAAATAAGTAGCCACATTAGATCAACAAGGTTATAAACAAGGGTGTTAACGCCAACCATTCTTGAAAAAACTGGATTGTAAGTATGTTTGCCCTGCAGTTTCCCAGAGACGTTCGTTTTCAATATAAAATTCTGATGAAATTGCTATGAAACTTCACTTATAATTTGAATTTAAATTTGTTTGCATGTCCTGCCAAATCAGCTTAGTATACTTGCAGTTGCTTAATTTTGTCAATAAAAATGCAAATACAAAATTCAAATGAAAATATTCCTATAAGTAGTTTCACTAGTTATTATAAGGAAATACAGTTGCGACCAAGAAAAACTGGACACTTTTTTTGACCTAACTCTCAAAATGCGAAAACTGGCTGACAAAAGACAATTCTAATTAATAAATGTCTTCAAAAGTCATTATTCAGATCTAAACAATGACTTCTGATAATTGTTATTTAGAATTGTCAGTTTTCGCATTTTGAAAATTGGGGGCGACAAAATTACAGTGATCTATAAAGTTTGGTATTTTGTTTTGTCATAAGTCTTGTCAGTAACGCCAGGTGTCGCGCAAGTTCCTGGCCCTACTTCTGAGTAAGGGAGTGAGGTATCTATTTCCTTTCTTGTCTGTGGTCGCAGTCAATGCTCCACGCACCGGGTTGTAATTATTAACGGCTGCTCATTTGATGTAGTAGATACTACATTTTAAAAATTATTATATTTTATGGTTGCCTAAGCCCAACATTAGGTTTGCTGCTAATCAACCACTGTTGCGCCTTCATGATAGTCAGTGTAAGTAAAAATATTACAACTGCGTTATAGGAAGTATGTAAATAAACATAACTAGGTAACTTAACCTAAGTGAATTTTGTTTTGTTTTCAGATATTGCAGTTCATAAATTTGCATTATTAATTTCTGTTATCAAAATGAACGTGAAACAGGAGTTTAATGATAATAATTTGTGTAGTACAATGACTAGCAGCGTACATGAATCACAGTTGAAAATCGAAGAAAGTAAAGTAGTCGCAAAGTTAAATGTGCAAGGGATCGTTGAAGACACTATCAACAACACAACTTATAACGAATTGAACATTAAACAGGAGGAACTGGATATAAAAGATGAATTGGTTCCTATGTGTGCAGCAAGTGGAACCATTTTAGAAGAAGGGTTAGTCTGCAAGGTTTGTGGATACGCAGCAGAAGACCAGAGTAATTTCTCAACACATATGGTGACTCATGTAAAACAATTTCACTTATGTTCCATTTGTGAATACAGGACAGCACAAAAAAATAGTTTAGTAAGACATATGAGGACACATACGGCCAAAAAAATTTTTTCATGTTCTATTTGCGAGTATAAAGTGGCAAGGAAAAATAAGTTAGTTATTCATATGAGGATACATACGGGAGAAAAACCTTATTCCTGTTCCATTTGTGACTATAAAGCAGCACGGAAAGAAACCTTAGTGAACCATTTGAAGACACATACCGGCGAAAAACCTTATTCATGCTTTATTTGTGAGTATAAAGCGGCAAAGAAACATAGCTTAGATAGTCATATGAAGAGACACACAGGAGAAAAACCTTATTCCTGTTCCACTTGCGAATATAAAACATCACAGAAAGGAGCTTTAGTGATGCATTTGCAGACGCATACAGGCGAAAAACCTTATTTATGTTCTATTTGTGGGTATAAATCAGCACAGAACTCTACTTTAGCGATGCACATGAAGACGCATACAGGATATAAACCCCATAAATGTTCCTTTTGCGAATATCGGACAGCAACCAAAGGTAGCTTAGTTAAACATATGACGGTACATACAGGCGAAAAACCTTATTCCTGTACGATTTGTGACCATAAAGCAGCACGGAAAGAATTCTTAGTGGACCATTTGAAGACACATACAGGCGAAAAACCTTATTCATGCTCTATTTGTGAGTATAAAGCGGCAAAGAAATGTAGTTTAGTTATTCATATGAGGACACACACGGGAGAAAAACCTTATTCCTGTTCCATTTGCGATTATAAAGCAATACGGAAAGGATTTTTAGTGAGCCATTTGAAGACACATACAGGCGAAAAACCTTATTCTTGTTCCATTTGTGAGTATAAATCAGCACAGAACTCTACTTTAGCGATGCACATGAAGAGGCATAAAGGAGAAGAACCTCACACATGTTCCATTTGTAAATTTAAAACAGTAAGGAAACAGCATTTAGTTACCCATATGAGGACACATACAGGCGAAAAACCTTATCCATGTTCTATTTGCGAATATAGGAGAGCAAGGAAAGATGATTTAGTTAAGCATATGAAGATACATACAGGTGAAAAACCTTATTCATGTTCTAATTGTGAGTACAAAACAGGAGATAAGCGTAACCTTGTTAGACATACGAGGACACATACAGGCGAAAAACCTTATCCATGTTCTATTTGCGAGTATAAAGCAGCAGAGAAAGTTAGTTTAGTCAGGCACATGAAGACTCATACTAAAGAACGACCTTATTCATGATCTATTTGTGATTATAAAGTTACAAAGAAACGAACATTTGTTAAACATATGACGACACATACAAGCTAACAATAGGTTTGTTCCTTTGTCTCCTCCAAGTAATTAATGCATTCATTTGACTTCAAGCACCTCTTCAGGTTCTGTTTGTTTGAGTTCAGTACGTTGCTCTAAACTGTTTACAGCTGCTCAATTTTGCTGCACTTGCTGAGGAGAACTAAAAAAAGCGCAAAATAAAAAGCAAAATGTAAAAATATATGTGAATGTATATACCAATTGTCTATTTTAAATGTTATTAAATATAAAATACATAAATCTAATTCGAACATAATCTAAGATCTTTGATTGTGTCTTTGTGTGAATAGTTGATGGCAGATTTCATATCGTATGGCAATTCCTAGTTGTTCAGTTTCGTATGGCTGATCATGGGTGATCTTGATAATTTAATTGCTAAAGCATAAATTTTACGAGGGGTGATGGTATGCTATGCACCTACACTTACGTGTATATTTGTTTATCTCTTTTGGTTTCTATTATAGTGCCTTTTTTTTCATTTATATTTTTTTCGTTTATTTATTTTTCCTTTGCTTGAGCAATCAGTTTGTCATTAACAATATCTTTATGAAATTAAAAGAAATTAATATTTATTACCAAAATGTCAGGGGTTTGCGTACGAAAACACATACATTCTTGCAAAACTTAGCAATTACAAATTATGACATAATAGCATTAACAGAGACCGGGCTAAACGCAGATGTAAATAATAGTGAATTATTTGATAGTCGTTTTACAGTGCACAGGTACGATCGGAATGTGGTTCAAACTAACAAAACTCGTGGAGGCAGGGTACTAATAGCGGTCAACAAAAAGTTTCGCTCAAAAGAAATACCTACTGAGGGCAGTACTGAAACCATAATTGTAGAATGTGATTTGTATTGTAAAAAGTATATCATTTGTAATAGTTACTTTCCTCCCCGTTCGGGACTACATGACTTCTGTCAATTATTTGAACAATTAGAAAATAGGGAAATATTTATTAACGCTGAGATAATAATGCTGGGTGATTACAACATTCCTGAAGTAAAAGGAACTAGCACCGACCTCGCTAACTGCTCTGTAATAACTAAACGACTATATCAGCTCTTATGTTTTCTTAATGCACAGCAATATAACAATATCTTAAATACTCATAATAAGACACTTGACCTTGTATTAAGTAATAACACTATCAGAGTAAACGCTGAGGATACGCCACTGGTTCCCCTTGATTATGAATTTCATCCTGCTTTATTAATAAATCTCGAAATTAATTGCCATAAATTTAATTCAAGTTATCAGAACATTTCTAATCGCTATCATTATAAGAGAGCTGACTTTTTGTGTATGTACAACCTTTTGAGTGAAATAGATTGGAATTTTTTGAAAGATTATAACAATCCTGTGGAAGCTGTTGACATTTTTTATAAGAAAATATACGAAGTAATGAACCAGTGTGTTCCTAAAGTATCAGCATCTTCATCAACCTCTAAATCTTTCCCTATATGGTTTACCAAAGAACTAGTAAATGATGTAAAATTAAAAAATTTACATCATAAGAATAAAAACAAATCTGAGTATCATTTGGTAGAGTTTAAGCGATTAAGGGCTATCTGTAAAAGAAAAGCCTCTGTGGCATATGCAAATTATATACAAACAATACAAAATAATATTACATTAAACATTAATTCTTTTTGGAATTTTGTTAAAAATAAAAGCAATTCTGGTAGTTCTGATCAAAAGTTTTACCGTGGTAGTTCTAAAATAACTGGTCCTGGCGATATTGTAAGTAACTTTGCTGCCTATTTTTCTTCAGTTTTTAATCAGAGTTCCTCGTACAACTTAGAGGATTTAATCCCACAAGTAAATAATTACTCAAATAATACTATATCTGTGCCTTCCTTCGATTTGGCGGATGTTGATAACGCTCTGAAGGCATTGAAGCCGAAGAAGTCCTGCGGTCCTGATCAGATACCACCATATATATACAAAGAGTGCCGTGACTTTTTTAAGACTCCTTTACATATTTTATTTAATTTAATATTAAAAACTTACACATTTCCTCACCAATGGAAATTATCAAGTGTCACACCAATTCACAAATCTGGTAATAAATCAAATATTGAAAATTATAGACCTATAGCTATTCTTTCTACACCGGCAAAAATATTTGAATCTTTGTTATGTAAATATTTATCTTTTTATTTTAAACCGCACATCTTTGCAGAACAGCATGGCTTTGTAAAAGGACGGTCTGTCGAAACAAATTTAGTAACTTTTAGTAATTATGTTAGCGAAGCTTTGGATCGGAGTAGTCAGATCGATGTAATTTACACAGACTTTGCGAAAGCGTTCGACAAAGTAAAGCACGACATCCTTTTACAAAAGTTATATTTAATTGGTTGTGATCTAAACCTAGTAAGCTTATTTAAATCGTACTTACAAGATCAAGCTCAGTTTGTTATGTTTCACGGTTTAACTTCTGATCATCCCCTCAGGGGTACCCCAAGGCAGCAACTTGGGACCTTTGATGTTTTCTGTTTTTATAAATGACTTGCCACTACATATAGGGTACTCAAGTTTCCTTCTTTTTGCTGACGACCTTAAAATCTTTAGAGAAATTCGATCCTATGATGATTGTAATTTGTTACAGCTCAACCTTACGTCGATTGTCAAGTGGAGTATTGATAATGAGCTCCTATTTAATGTTAATAAATGCAAGATTATGACATTTACACTAAAAATTAATAAAATAAACTTTAGTTATAAAATGCAAGATCAACTCTTAAGTAGGGCACATATTATTCGGGACCTGGCCGTAACATTCAATCCTACGTTAACTTGGGATGATCATGTGGATAACATTACAAGTGCTGCACTAAGGAATCTAGGATTCCTGATGAGAGCCACTTCCGAATTTACCAGTATAAAACCTTGTATACCTAATACTGTATAACTCTATTGTTAGATCCAAATTAGAATTTTCTTGTATTGTCTGGGACCCAGGAATATTGCTGTATAAAAATAAAATAGAGACTGTCCAGAATAAATTCATTAAATATCTTTGCTTTAAAAAATACCATCGATATCCGCTTTTTCATGAATACAGTGACTTGCGCTTCGAATTTGGAATTACCAAGTTGGTTAAAAGAAGGGAAATTGCTGCTCTCTTGTTCTTACACAAACTAGTAAATGGTGTTATAGACTGCTCCAATTTGCTGGCTTTAATTAATTTGTATGTACCTGCTATATGTTATAGGCCCCGTCGTCACTTGTTCTACATACCTTTTTCTAGAACGGACATGCGCATAAACTCATCATTAGTTAAAATGTTATATATTGCTAATAAAGTTGTTTCTACGTGCGACATAGACATGTTTGGCTCATCGATATGTATTATCAGAAATAAAATCATGCTTTTAGGATAATACAAGTGTTGATCCTGACAGATTGGTTGCTCAGAAGTAATAATAATTTTTTTTTGTCTTAGTTTTTAGTGAATTTTGTTTTGATTTCCGTAGTTTCTGTAACATTGTAATTGGGTCTTCACCCGTTTTGTTACTTATTATTAAATAAATAAATAAATAAATAAATAAATAAATAAATAAATAATCATCAGTCACCTGTTCTTCAATATTAAAGATTTAGTGATCTTTATTTGCGATGTGTAGTACGCGGCTAGTCATTTAGAGATTTTGCTAAAAGAACGTTAATAATGTTTAATTTAGGGTCGAAACTTTCAGTTACTTTGATTACTAATTGCTCTAAGTGTGTAATTCTATCATCCTGTTGTTTGGGTTCTGTTGAGTTGATCTTTTGACTATTTTGCCATGACTGTTGTGCTTGTCTACTGTTTACTGCTTAAGTGTAAGAGATGTTTGGTTGAGTGTAGCTTGCTTGTGTTCTTAACTGAGAATTTGCTTGAGTGGTTTGCTGAATGGATCTTTTTTCTCGTAGCGTTGGATATAGTTTTTGTTGAAGTTGCTTTCTTATGGTGCACCCTTTATAACACTAGCTGGGTAATTCCACCCCCCCCCCCCCAATTGCAGCGTACAACCTCTTTTCTTTTTTCGACCTAGTGCAATTTTCAGTTAGGTGATCTCCTGCACATTTTACGCACTTTGGGTTCCTGTAGCAATAGTTTTTTGTGTGTCCCTATTTTTGACAGCGTGTGCATTGTGGGATGTCTCTCTTTGAGTACGGTTGTTCAACTGTAACTATAGTATTCAATAAGTGTTTTTTATTATAGATTTCTTTGTTATTATCTTTTTGTTCTATCTCTACAAAGAATGAGGTAGTCGGTATTTTCGTTGGCACACCATTTTCGAGTTTTGTTCTAGTTATATTACTGATTCTTTTTACTTTATGTGTTTCTTTCTCTAATCTCTATTTCTTTTGTTAGTTTGCTGATGGTTGTTGTTGGATGAATACCTTTTAGTACTACCTTATAGCTTCTATTTTCCTTCATTTGGTAAGTGAAACATTAGGTATTCCTCTTGTTAAGTTCATCCATGATAGGCAGGTATTTCTTTGAGTTTTCGAATTGGATTTTGATTTGTTTATCATTTAGTGTTTTTAGTGTATAAGCCTTTGGTGCAATTTTATCTAGCACTTCTCTAATTAACGTGGCAATATTTTCAACACCGCTGACAAATATTGGTGGTAGCTTTGTTGAATTGATTTCATTATGTTCCACATTTTCATTTAGCTCTTTTGTTAGCTTTTCATCAAGAGGGCCATATTTGATGGTTTTCGGTACTGGTTTACCTAGCCAGTAGTCGTTAATAATTGTCTGTCGTTTTGATTTAATGGAACTATCTGGGCTAGTTCTGTATCTCTTTTTATATTCGACTTTTTGTCATTCTTCTGTAGGTTTTTCTATGGGAGGATATTCTGTTTGATAGTTTGTAATAATAAACGTGGGATTATAATGTTGCTGTAATGGAGCTGTCTGGGGTAAAGAGTTGTTAAAGCTTATCTGTTGCATTGGCATTGTTGCACTTGCATTTGCATTGGTAAACTCAGATCATAACAATTTGTTTGAGTATTGGGCGATGGCTGTACAAACATTTTAAAACGGTTGGCCCGAAGGCCACAAATTTAAAATTTGTACTCACTTATTCAAGTTGTGTTAATCACAGTCTTTGCACTAACATACAGTGACCTTTCGGCCAGTTGATATGGCATCTTTGAGTTGTCGCAACACTAGTAGTGATTAACAGCCTCTATACTCTGTGAAAGTCGGACATAAACTGACCATGAATGTAACCTATAAAATTTGCAATAAATGACTAAATAACTGTTTATAATTAAGCAGCACATACCTATCAAAACCTGTGGGAAGTAAGTTTTGTTGTAATAAACTGTCGCAAGTTTTCTCTTTTTGAACAGCCGATTGGAAAATAATTCTTTCACTACCTAGCAGTTTAAGAAATTTTATCATTCTCATAATTACATTATGTACTTAAGTAACGACCTCAGTGAAAAATCAAATGGATGTGCTACATCACTGTAATAGGTTTGATGTTCAGCATCAAAGAAAAACCATTACCCGTTCTGCGGTAATTTGAACTAGCTACAAACAAGTAACTATAGTACCATCAGGCAATAAGGAAAATAAACAAGTTTACTTTGTTCTTAAAAAGATTCAGATATACATCAAAACCAGCCAATTTTTCTGTTGCTCATTCTACTGTTTTACGATTCATGCCAAAATGGTTTGTTAATTTGTCGCCTGTGTAATCGTTAAATACCTACAAGTAAACAATAAAAAGAAAGTTTCCAAACAATTCCTATGTTTGTATTGTTCACTTCAGTGTTAAAGTGACTTTTATGGTAGTTCTAGTCCCTTTCTCACTGGTATGTAAAGAAAGCAAGCATATTCATCACTTAATAATGATGAACTGCATGATATATCATTTTCGATTATACCGTCATCTTCCATTAATAATAGAACATCAGGGGCGGACTGGGACTAATAGGCCCGGAATGCTGGATGCCTTGGGGGCCCGCGGCCGCCACGAGGTTGTGCGGTACAGTTCGGGCCTGGGCCGAAGCCCCAGCCGCCGGAGACAATATCGCCGACGCCGAAAATTTTTTTCGCTGGTGCGATACATTTTATGGCCTAAAACGCTATTTTAGGACGCGATTAACAGGCGCCAACTAGTAACTACCACCTACTAGTAACTACCTGAGCGCGCAGTTTAAATCTTGCTAAAATTATATTCGAGGAAGGCTTACGACCAATATTGTAACTAGCAAATACCAAATTGTCACTCGGAACATGCGAGCTTGTGAGTGGATTTGGCAAGGTGCAAGGTGGCGGTCAGCGGCGAGTCTCAATGTACTGAACATGTTGATCGAATCATGCATTGCATAACTTTCTAATAAACATCTTATTGAATAAGTAGATATATTAATGTATATATTATATTTTGTTGCAGCCTTTCGTGATCGATTGGTATTAATGTTTTAAGTTTATGGTAACAACAAACTACATACTTTCTTATTTTTCACATCTTCTACGTTTCGAAAGACTAGGCTTTCATTCTCAAGAAAATTAATGCATAAAAACAGAAATAGAATCATTAAAACTACTTCATAAACAAACAATATATAAATATATATGAATGAATCTATATACATCCTCATTCTGTAAGTAACATCATTTTTTTATTAAAATTTAGGCTGGGATTATTATTGTTATCTATACTGTTAAAGGTGATTAGCTCCACTTTGTGTGCCCAAATTATGTTATCGTATATTATAATTGAATTTTATTTAATTTAATTGCCCTATTTATGTATTTTGGATATTCAAAATTATTTTCTGCTAGCCCGAGTAGATACACTTGACTGAAAATCAGATCGGATTTTTTTTTAATCTAGATTGCTTATATTCTGAAATTTGATGTTCCTATATTATTATGGCAACTCAAAACTTCTGTCAACTGACACTTCAAACTAGTTTTGAAAATTCAATTACAAATACTTCATGGTTACATTTGTCATACGACAATCTCAAATAATAAGTACTTCCTTAATTAAAATTAACTCACTTTACTTTTTATTTTCTTTCAGTTCTTATTTTAAATTACCTGGATTCTGTTATCTTTTATTAAACCTAACACTCTCCGCTGATAAACCCAATACGTCCAACTCTGCAACTGACCACGCTAAAAAACTGCTCCACTCAAAGCCACGGCGAAGGCCTCAACTGATAACCAACTGCCATGATGTCCAGACTCCGGATCCAAATCAACACAGGCACCCAGCTCGCCACAAGAATCGGCATCTACACCACAGTAATCATCAAAATAGACCTCAGCCGCAGATGCGTTACTTTAATGTTGAATCAAATCACATATATGAATTCTGCTACAACCCAGCACCATGAATCTTGACCAGAGGCAAGCCACCAGATATCACTTGACAAGCCCCACAAATTTGCTGACTCTGCTAATGATGTCGATGCAATCCACCTCCCTTGTAAAGCGTTCCTTGTTATCCAATTCAGTCGATGCAAATGTAATTCCACAATAAACTCAATTAACATTCCCTTACTTTTATTTGCCTTTGTCGATTATAATTGTATTAAATTGCTTTTCTCACCACATTCTAGTCTTCATCTATATAGTTTTCCCATATTCTTCTTTTAATATTTTAGTTTTCTTCATCCCGCCAATTTGTATGTAGTAGTAGTAGTAGTAGTAGTATTTTCGGGGAGACTCGTGTCTAGCAAGTAGGCCTTCATATGCCCTTTTTACCAACCGCGTGGACAAGGTCTAGGCATGCAGAGTACCAGGTACCGTTGCGGCCTCTACAAACTCAGACACCGACTTTTGACACTTTCTGTGATAGACAAGAAATTTAGGCCGGCCCGTCATTTGCTTGGCACTGTTTATGTTGGTGGCACTGTAAGTCTATGTCAAATCCGAGATTAGCAGGTTAGGTTTTGCCTCAATCTGTGTCAAAACTGACGCAAAACCTTACCGGCTAACCTAGAATTTGACATAAACTAACAGTGCCAAGCGTGTCAAAAGTCGGTGTCTGAGTTTGTAGGGGCCGCAACTGTACCTTAGTCCTACTTAGAATTTTGCCGAGACTAAGGAGTTCCAACCCTAGGCAAGAGATCTTTTACATGCTACACATCGTAGTAGCATGGGACCCACGACTTTACATCACTTCCGAATGATGGCATTCTGTAGAGGCTTGCATCAGCATTTTTTTATTTTTAAAAACCGCACCGGGATCGGGGATCGAACTCTCGACCCTTAGATCAGTAGCCAGAATGCTTACCACTAAGCTATGAAGCCCGGCAATTTGTATGTAATTTTAACCCTTTTATTATTACAAATATTTATTTTTAAAAACTTATAAAAGGGTTTATTTCTTAATTTCAAATTTTACAAAATTACATTACATCATTTTGGTTCCTCCTTAGCGATCTAGTTTATTTTTTTCAGTCCAACACACTATTAAAGCTTTATTATTTGATTAATACCTACTATGTTAAATAGTATAGTTCGGAAAAATATTTGTAATTAACTTCCAGTTTCATTTCAGATATTAAATTAAGTTAAAGTCCTACTTTTTCTCAATTAGCTTCATTTAATTAAATTATATATTGTATTTCCTTTCTTTTCTAAATTAATCTTAATAATTTTGATATACATTTCACATCTAAATTCATCTTTATAATTTTTAATACTGTATTCTTTTAATCTTATTAATCTGATTTTTAGACCCCTGTACCAATATCATAACAATACATTATATATTACCAATTGAACTACTTCAACAACATTTTACTGAGGAGTTTGCTGCCACTGTCAACGCAAGGGCTTGTTCTCTGCTTTCCGGCTGTCGCTCGCGGCGCGCGCTATTTCAAATACTAATCGAGTGGGGTTTGGATTTTTTATACACAAAGAAGTATTTACATCAATAAGATATTTCCGGTGCTGTAGGATTTTGGGGCCCCTAAAGCGCTATTTTTAATTACATTTAAATAATACATGAATTACAAATTAATTGTGAGGCGTGTGCATGTGTAAACGCCCTAGTGGTGTTGTATTTTAGTTTAAAGCCTGCGGGCCCGGACGGCTCAAGGGCCCGGGATGCGATCGCATCCCGGCATCCCTAGCCAGTCCGCCCCTGTAGAACATGCTTCGTGAAGGTGTCTATGCTTCACTTGGAAGCTTAGAAAAGGTAGGTACTCGGATGCTAACACATCCTCACTTTCTTCAACAAGCCTTCTTGTCTTGCAAAAGATCACTTTTATAACTTGTAATGTAGGTACCTAATATACTGCTGGTTGCGCGTCGCATAGTGAAGTGACGGGTTGTGTCGCTTTGACATTTTACTGTTATGTGCGTTAATAAAATCAGAGTAGGTAGTTTCTGTTGGTTACCATAGTGGGTAGAAAATTGAGTTGTCATTATATAAATAAATAACAAGAAAATTGGTTTTTGCTTTTAGTCCAGTCATTATAATATTTTAGGTTACAAAAGGTCATGAAGTTTTGAAACTTGGCAGGAATGTCCACCCATATGCCCTAACTATGGCTCTTAATTTGCGACCTCGGGAGGTCGCCGCTCGCGCCGCCATCTTGGAACAATGGCGCCCAAAAACAGTTTTTGGCGTATAACTCCGTTCCTGTTAATCCTATGCAAAAAAGTTCTGATGATAAATTAAAGAGAATAAAATTTGCTACTAAACAATACTAATAATATTTTTTTGTGAGCTCGATAGTTTTCGAGTTAAAGGGCTTAGAAATAAAACGAACATTTTGAATTCGCAAAAAATCTGTATTTCTAACAGTTTTTTACATTAACCACAAATTAACTTATCTATAGTTTGTTGTACAGAAACATTATTAAAACCAATACATATTGCAACTCGTTTCCACACCACCCATGACGTAGAGTGTATCGGCGCGTTTTTTTACGTGGTTTCCCCAGTAGGCCTGATGGAAGGATTAAAAATGGAGGGTGAGTTACCTCACACGCACTTAGGCCGCATTAAGTGGGCCCATTGTGCTACCTCCCAGCAGCTCTCCAAGTTGGGTATCACTCAAGCCATCCAATCTTTTGAATGTACTTAAGAACGACCGCAACTGGAATGTTGCTAATTCTGACCATATCGGGCCAGAAGTACCCCAACATGGATCCTCTGACTCTTGCGAGAGCTGGACAGTGGCACAGAACGTGTTCTGCTGTCTCGTCATCCTCGTTGGATTCGCGACAGTTTGGGCTGTCCACCAGTCCCATTCTGTGCATATGTTGGTTTAGAGTGCAGTGTCCAGATAGGATACCCACGACTAGTCGAAGGTTCCTTCGGGACAGTTGCAAGCAATATTTGGCTGTCTTTGGCGAGGGCGTTGTAATAGCAGCCCTTGCCTGACGACAGCTTTGCATGTTAACCCATCTTCGTATGGCAGCCTTCACAAAACATTCGTAAACAAAAGCTCGCAAATCGCAATTCTATTGGACGGTCTACCAGTAGGTTGGTACTCAGTATAGTCTCCCTTTATCTCGCGCAGATTTGGACACGTACATGCGGTAGCGGTTTACATGCGTTCCAACGTAGGAATTAATATTCTTCGGCGGAATCCAACGACTGGCATTGTGCATGTGTGTAAACGTAACCCAACGTTGTAAACATGACAGCATATGACGACATTTACCATAATATAACAAATATCTTAATATGCAGACACTTTAACAATGTTGTTCCACCTTAACACAAGTCCAATGACCAACTTTCCGCATTGTCCATGTCGAGTAGATCCGCCCTATTGGAGGACTTTCATTGGAACAGTGCAGGGTGTTGGGGTCCCACGTGTCATTGTATGTAATGGATATAGTGATTTTATTAGGTAAAAATAAATAAAGTGAAAAAATTCATGTGAAAACGCAGTTTTTTCGTGAATTCGAAATTTTCGCTTTACTTCACATCCTGCTAACTCGAAAACTATCAATTTGACAAAAAAATGTTATTAGTGTTGTTTTGTAGAAAATTGTATCCTCTTTAATTTATCATAAGAACTTTTTTGCATAAGATTAACAGGAACGGAGTTATACCCCAAAAACTGTTTTTGGGCGCCATTTTTCCAAGATGGCTGCGCGAGCGGCGACCTCCCGAGGTCGCAAATTAAGAGCCATAGTTAGGGCATATGGGTGGACATTTCTGCCAAGTATCAAAACTTCATGACCTTTTGTAGGCAAATCCGTTTCATTTCCTTTTAATGACTGTAATATTTCCACAAAAGGTTTTTTTTAAAGATTGCTACAATAAGTTATCAGCTGCTTAATTGAGCGCAAACATTTTGGTCCTTCGAGCCCCGCGAACAAGTCCTTGGAGTAGTCAAGCATTGTTCATGTAATCCTGTGCAGTCACTTCATCTGTGTTTGGTTGTAAACTGCGCAGAATACATCTATTTGCCTGGAAATAAGCGGCAGAAACATCAATTTTGTTGATAAAACTTCCGCCATACATAATAGTGAATGATGGCATCCAATAACGGTGATCAGAGTCTACGTTCTAGGCGTGCCAATGCTAGCATTCCACCTAAGAGATATGGTGAATGGGAGGTGGGTAGTGCCGTCCCTAGTGGTGAAGGAGTTAGTGTCCAAAGCCATAATGCTTCCTCGAAAAGAAGCTCTTTACGTAAAGCTGAAATATTAGTTCAGGAGGAATTGCTGCGACCCGAGTAGGAGCAACAACGTCATGAGAAGGAACGAAGAGACCACGAGCGCACCGAGGATCTGAGAATCATGCAACGAGAGCAAGAACTGATATTATAGCAAAACGGAGGTTAGCAGAATTATCTGATAGCGATGATACGGTATATAACGATGTTGAGTTACATACCTCTGAGAATTGGAATGGTCGTCTCAAATATGTTGAGGAGTGGGCCAGAAAAGTCCGTCATGGGGTCGCCTCTTCCCAGTCTGTAATCTCAAGAGCTTCCTCTGCAAAATCCTGTTGTGATGGGGCCGTAGAACTCCTGGCGACAATCATGGAAACGCTAGTCGTTGGAAGCACAAAGTCAGCAATAAATGATAAGTACTTAGCAAGACAGATACACGGGAAGGATTTACCAACTTTCACCGGGAAGTGCGAAGAGTTTGTACCCGTTATGTCTGTCTACCAACTTACGACGAAATCTTGCGACTATGATAACGTCGCT
This sequence comes from Agriotes lineatus, assembly GCA_940337035.1. Classification (NCBI taxonomy): domain Eukaryota; kingdom Metazoa; phylum Arthropoda; class Insecta; order Coleoptera; family Elateridae; genus Agriotes; species Agriotes lineatus. The sequence goes on along the minus strand of CALNHX010000720.1, from coordinate 172,410 downwards.
AACCTTTACCGTCTACAGCGTTGCCTCAGGGGTGATGCCCTAGCAAATGTTCAGAGTCTTATGGGGAATCCGAACAATGTGCCGAAGATCCTGAAGCGTCTTCAGATGCGATTTGGACAGCCGCGTTTCGTCATCGAATCATTAATTCAAAAGATTCGTGACAATCCATATGTCAAGGAGGACCGCCTTGACAGTCTTATTAGTTTTGGTACAGCCGTGGATGCGTTAACCACGACACTGGAATCTTTGAAGGACACCATGTACCTACAAAGTCCTCTTCTGTTAGGAGAATTAGAAACGAAATTGCCTATACCAATGCAGCTTTCCTGGCGACTGTGGTGTCGCGCTGATCCGAAGCGGGAGTGCAATCTACGTGGATTTTCCGTCTGGCTTGAAGAGCAGATGGAAGCTGCCTGTTTGTTGTGTCAAGCGTCTTCTTTTGGAGTGCAGAAAGATGTGAAGAAAGCTGTCATTCGTGGTCATCAGAAAAAGAAACCCCAACCTCTGCGTTGCAGCGAAAACTGAAAAAACGAAGGAAAAGTCATGCAGCAACTGTGGTATGAAGAATCACACCATCGTTAATTGTTTCAAGTTTAAGAAGTTATCAGTAGATGATAAATATGAAGTACTTCCAGAAAAGAGATGCTGCTTCTCTTGCTTGCTCCATAACCATTCTTCTCAAGACTGTAAGTTAAAGAATAAGTGCGGTGTTGATGGTTGTGACAAGAACCATCACCAGATGCTGCACAGTATGCCATCAACTGAAGTAAAAGAAGCCGTGGTCCATGTTTGTGTTGACGTTCCACCGAAGTCTAAAATTCTTTATCAAGTATTGGAGGTATTTGCTAAGGGTGCGAAAGGGGAGAAGAAGATTCACGTCACATTGGATTCCTACTCAGGATTTACGATGATGGACTCCCGCCTTGTGGAAGAACTTGGACTTTCTTCTGTAAAGCGACCAATTCACTTTACGGAAGTGGGGAGCAGTGTTAATGTCCACAACTCTGAAGTCGTTGATTTGCAAATAAAATCAATGGCAAATGGGAATAAGTTTTTGCTAAATGGTGTTCAAACTTACAAAGATTTATCAGAAACCTTACCATGTCGTACATTGAGAAAGTCTTCGCTGAAGAAATGGTGTCATCTTCGAGGGCTTCCGCTGCCAACATACAATAATGCCAAGATCATGATGATTATTGGACAACCTCATGCCAACCTGATAGTCCCATTTCGTCGAGTAGATGGACCTCGAGGCTCGCCTTTTGCTGCCGAGACGCCTCTGGGATGGGTGGTTTGTGGTAACTTACCAGAAACTATTGAACTTCCGAGATCTGAACCTCTGTTGTTCCTTGATGGGGATTTCCGTGATGACGAGCTTCACCAGTTGGTGAAAAGCAGCTTTTCGAAGGAGTCCTTTGGCGTGAAGGTTACCTGCGAGAAAGTACGATCAAGAGAAGATAAAAAAGCTGAAGATATGATGAAGATTCTTACCAGACGGGTGGGTAACCGATGGGAAACAGGACTTCTTTGGCGCAGCGAAGATATTCGAATTCTTGAATCTAAGACCATGGCTCAGAATAGGTTGATTTGTCAAAAGAGAAGAATGGACCGCGATGCGGTATTGGCTAAGAAATATTGCCAGAAAATTGAAGAATATTTAATGAAAGAATACCTTCGGAAACTTACTCCACAAGAAGCTGAAGTGATGACTCCGAAGACATTCTATTTGCCACATTTTGGGACGATGAACCCCAATAAGCCCAAGCTTCGATTGGTTTTCGATGCTGCTTTCAAGACAAGAGGTGTTACTTTAAACTCTTTGTTACTTACCGGACCTGATCTGCTGAATCCCCTTCCTGCAGTTCTTTTCAAGTTCCGTGAAAAGAGATAACGGAATCACTGCTGACATCAGGGAAATGTATCATCAGGTGTTGATGAGGGAAGAAGATCGTTCTTCGCAGCGTCTATTATGGCGTGGAATGAATCGACTAAATCTTCCAGACACGTATGAGATGACTGTGATGATGTTCGGTACAGTATGCGGTCCTAGTAGCGCACAGTTCGTTATTTGAATGCAGAAGGATTCAGAAAAGATTACCCAGCTGCAGTAGACGCAATAATCAAATGGTTCTATATGGACGACTATCTTGATAGCCTTGATACTGAGGGAGAGGAAATACAGCGCTAGCAGCAAATATTTGAAATCTTAAGAAAAGGAGGATTCCATTTATGCAGCTGGACCTCAAATTCTCAGTTAGTGATGGACAACTTGGAGGAAGAATTGAAGTCTGAGAGTATGAAGGCTATGCGTTCTAGTAAAGATCCTGTGGAGCGCGTTCTCGGCCTTCATTGGAACGCTGCTGACGATTCATTTCGATTCAAGTTGAATTTTCATCGGGTCAGTGCAGATGTAGTATCAGGATTAAGAGTACCCACAAAACGAGAAGCGCTCGGTTTGGTGATGAGCTTGTTTGACCCTCTTGGATTTATTGGGAATCACACCGTAAAAGCGAAGATATTACTACAGGATGTGTGGCGCAGCAACATTGGGTGGGATGATCCCTTGCCTACAACAACACACGATAGTTGGTTCAGTTGGTTGCAAGACCTGAAGGAAATAGAGAAATTTCGCTTACCCAGATGCTACTCCACCGCTTTTTCGAAGTCCCCCTGTGTTGAGCTTCATATTTTCTGCGATGCAAGTAAGTCTGCTTTCGCGGCCATTGCTTACTTTCGAGTGAAGTCAGAAGATGGATATGAAGTAACTTTCGTAGCAACGAAGACGCGCGTGGCACCTTTGAAACCACTGTCCATTCCAAGGATGGAGTTACAAGCAGCCTTGATGGGAAGTAGATTGGCAAAAACCATCAAAGACGAACATGAAAGAGCTGTCAGCAAGACTTGGTTTTGGAGTGACAGTAAGACGGTAATTCAGTGGCTGCGCTCGAATGGATGTCGTCACCTACAATTCGTGGCGCATCGTGTAGGTGAGATTCAGGGGCTCACTGATATCCAAGATTGGCTTTGGATTCCCTCTAATGAGAATGTCGCAAATGAAGCCACTCGTAATGTGAAGCCATCAAATTGGAACACTTCGAGTAGAAGGCTGAATGGCCCAGAATTTCTGAAAAAACAATAGTCAGAATGGCCAAAGGAAACGTTTAAACGATTACCAAATGATGAATCAAATATGACTGCCGAGTATTTATTTGATGGCTATTCATGTAGAGGAACCCCTGTTTCATGTAGAAAACTATTCGCTATGGACAAAGATGGTTCGCATCGTTGCCGGTTTGTTAGATGTCTCAAGTTAAAGGTGAATATTTTTGGACCGCTTGAAGTGGTTGAACTTCAAGACGCAGAAGTGTACTGGTTCAAGATGGCCCAGCGGGAATCTTTCACAGACGAAATAGCGGCGTTGTCGTCAAATCGAAGTTTGAATAAAACAAGTAAACTTCTACAGCTCTGTCCATTTGTTGATAATGATGGTTTATTGAAAGTAAAAGGAAGGATACATGACGCGGACGTTCCTCGAGTAATAAAATTCCCGGTAATCTTGGACCCTGGTCATGATATCAGTAGAAAAATTATTGATTACTATCATAATGCAGCCAACCACATAGAACAGGAACGTGTGGTTAATGAAATACGGTTGAAATATTACGTACCTCACTTGCGAGCAGCTGTGAGAAGTTTATGGTCACGGTGTCAGTTCTGTAAAAATGTCCGTGCCCAACCAATTGCGCCACAAATGGGACGACTTCCTATAAGCAGACTGCAGCAATATACAGCCCCTTTCACTGAGACAGGTATTGATTACTTCGGCCTATTAGATGTAACTGTTGGTCGCCGGAGGGAAAAGAGGAGCCCTATATAGGTACTTGTCTGACAACAAGATCTGTGCATGTTGAGCTTGCACACTCATTAACTACGGATTCATGCATCATGGCAATCCGTCGCTTCATATCCAGGAGGTGATGTCCAATTACAATGCATTCAGATAATGGAACCAACTTTCGTGGAGCTGATGTGGAGTTCAAGAAGTTTCTTCTAGAAATTGACCAAAACAAAGTGAAAGATAAAATGGCTCAGAAAGGAAGAACATGGAAATTCATTCCCCCATCATCGCCCCACATGGGTGGTAGCTGGGAATCTCAAGTAAAGGCCATTCAGAAGGCACTGTATGCGACTTTAAAAGAATTGGCCCCGAGAGAAGAAGTGCTTCTTACCTTCATAGCAGAAGCAGAACATACGGTTAATAGCCGCCCTTTAACTTACGTTGTAACGGTACTTGCCCTCTGCTAATTAGGGCTAATGAATTTAACTAATTTTTCCTTCAGGTAGCTTATCAGTCGGAGATGATTTAGTTCAGCCAGATATACACTTGAAGATTAACAAGCAAACACTAAGATAACTTTAAACAGTTTAATTATAAGATTCAGTATTTACAAACATAGGTATTGTTCTTTAGAAATCAAATAAAATGTATTTTACAATGTGTTTAATCAATTATGTTGGGGACCCGGCTGCTCGTTCCTTGCGTGCTGGCATCCCACTTTGCATCCGTGTGTGGAAGGTCCGAATAGCCGCCTTCTACAGAAATAGCCCAGACGCCACTGACCGCGAAGACGAATTGCCCAAAGTAAGTCGCAGTGGTGCCAACTTCCGGATTCGAATGTCCCCTTCGGCGTTGAAACCGCGTGTAACTGCAAATATAGGTTAATTTCGAATATGTTATATTTTTCGCCTTACGACTCCGTGCTAGCGGTCTAATTCTCGTGGACACGGTGGAGTGTTTGTGCGACTGGCAGCCGGTGGGAAGTTGTTGACGTTCAGACACCTGGAGGTCCGGTTCGTGGAGGCTACTTCTACAGCTCGCGGCTCCGAGGGTGCTGCAGCTGACAGGTAGCAATTTCGATCGGTAAGTGCAGTCCTATAGTCAAACAGAAATTAAACACAATCTTACAGTGGCCTTCCAGGCCGTGCAAACAGAGTGCTGGACGCTGGATTTATTTTGTATCGCCAAATTGACATATGAAACGGCCTGGTTTGTTAAACCCTCGTTTCGAATACGTCGTCCAGGAAATTTTGGTGCAATCATTTACTAGCGTCCTCCAAGCGAAGCTTCAATAATTATTAGTTCGGGATATTTACAAGTGTTAAATTTAAACAGCGAAACGGTTTCAATAATTATTAATTCGGGATATTTACAATTGTTAAATTTAAACAACGAAACGGTTTCAATAATTATTAGTTCGGGATATTTACAAGGGTTAAATTTCAACAGCGAAACGGTGTCCCATTAGTGAGCGTCGTTTCTTAAAGCTGTTTACTCGGGGAACGAGTTCAAATAAACAATAGCTAGGAACACGGTCTCCAAGACTGGAGGCTTCGGGTTCGAACGTAGCTACGGGAAAATATTAACAACAGGACGGGTAAAATTCTCTCTAAACGGTCGGACAGGGTCAGGAAGGGAATGAAGGGAGGGAATGCAAGGATGTATGAATGAAGTCTGCGAAGGAAGTCTGCCCCTGAATGCGGACGAGAAGCGGCTTTTATAGCTCCTCTTCGTGTTTCGTGCATCAAGCCACCACCTCGGGCGTTCTAAGTGGGGAGCAGCGCAATACGTAGAGCAGGGATCTCTTGATGACGTAGCCGGCCGCACGTGCGAAAAATTCAAACTTGTAACGTAGAAATCGCTAGGCGGGAACGCGCGAATTGATTTTAATTCACAAAAACGCGCTTCGACTGGGCGAATCGTTACAACGTAGCCATAGAACCTGGAAATTCAGAAGCCTTAACTCCCAATCATTTTCTTATTGGGAGATCAAGTAATGTCAGCATGCTGGAGTCTTCACTAAAGAAGACATGACGCTGAGGAAGATGTGGCGCTATTCCCAAAGACTGCCGGACAATCTTTGGAAGCGCTGGATTGCTGAATATTTGCCCACCTTGACCAGAAGAACACGATGGTTTCAGCGATCAGGTCCAGTATTAGAAAATGACGTGGTCTTAATCATAGATGGAGACCTACCACGCAATAAATATCCTAAAGGAATAATTACGAAGACTTACGCTGGTAAAGATGGTATAGTACGTGTGGTAGATGTAAAGACGTCAACAGGAACGTATCAAAGACCTGTTATTAAATTGGCTAAACTAGATGTCAAAAGCGACGCGGGATAGGGTGAAGTTGAAAACTACACCGAGGAAGAGTATGGTTGCGCGTCGCATAGTGAAGTGACGAGTTGTGTCGCTTTGAGATTTTACTGTTATGTACGTTATTAAAATCAGAGTAGGTAGTTTCTGTTGGTTACCATAGTGGGTAGAAAATTAAGTTGTCATTATATAAATAAATAACAAGAATAGTATATTAAAGTATGAGTGGATAACAAGGTCTTTAAAACACTCGCGAGTTTTCGAGAACGACGGCGTAGCCGGAGTGCCCGAAATAGAGCACAGAGGTTCCCTTTATGATGTATACAAGGAATAAGAAAAGATATTTCGAAATTCAACCCCTAAAGGGGTAAAATGGGGGTTCCAATTTTGTATGGAGAAATAATATTAAATAGACATTTCGACTTGAAACTTCGTAGGAGTACTCCTAAAAACAAATAATCAAACACGTATTTCGTGATTTTCTGAAAATCAACCCCTTAGGGGGTGAAATAGAGTAAGTAAGCCTAAAAATCGATATGGGTGTCGTTATTGAGGTTTTTTGGGACGTTGATTGCGAAAATTACATTTATTTTTAAGTCCAAGACGGTGAACATGACATAAGGGAAGAAACGGGACGGGACGGGACTAGACTGGACGGAACGGGACGGACTGGACGGGACGGGACTGAGCGGGACGGGACTGGACGGGAAGGAAAGGGACGGAACGGGACGGGACGGGCCGGGGCAAAGCGGGACAGAGCGGGGCGGGACGGGTCGGGGCGGGGCAGGACGGACGGGACGGAAAGGGAAGGAAAAGGATGGGATGGAAGGGGAGGGGATGGGATGGAAGGGGAGGTTCGGGACGGGACGGGAAGGGACGGGACTGGACGGGAGGGAAAGGGGCGGGACGGGACGATACGGAAAGGGTCGAGACGGGGCGGGGCGGGGCGGAACGGGATGATGCGGAAAGGAAAGGGAAGGAATGGGATGGAAGGGGAAGGGACGGGACGGGACGGGAAGGTACTGAACAGGAAGGGACTGGACGGAAAAGGAAGGGACGGGACGAAAAGGAACGAGACGGGACGGGACGGAAAGGGAAGGGGAAGGAAGGAATGGGATGGAAGGGGAGAGGCGGGACGGGACGAGACGGGACGGAACGGGACGGGACGGGACGGAATGGGACGGTACGGAGACGGGGACGGAGAAAGGGACGGGGACGGGGACGGAGAAAGGGACGGGGACGGGGATAGGATGGGATGGGATGGGATGACAGAAAATAATTAGTCATTATTTAATACACAAATAACGAACCTCGCGCGAACGAAGTCGCGGGTAAAAGCTAGTAATCAATAAAAACCTAGAGAAAAACGTTCTAAAAATAAATGGCGTGTTCAGCAGAGTGGCGTACATAATCTTACAAATTAACGAAAGATACAAACTGAAGATAGTCCAGGTATACGCCCCCACCAGCCCACACGAAGATGAAGCTATTGACGAATTATATGATGAAATAGTGGGAAGCATAGAGCAAGATAAAATTCACTTCAACTTAATTATAGGCGACTTTAACGCTAAAATAGGTAAGAATGAAGGGTCACAGGAAACGTGTATGGGAGAATATGGGTTTGGAAAAAGAAATCCAAGAGGTCAAATGCTCGTTAATTTCCTAGTCCAGAACAACATATACGCAATGAACAGCGTCTTTATGAAAAAACCACAGAATAGTGGAAGTGGCGCAGCCCTGATGGATCTACAAAGAATGAGATAGATTTCATAATATCCAACAACAAACACATCGTCCAAGACGTATCTGTGTTAATATATATTAATACGAGAAAAGAAAGAACGAAACTAATACAAAGTGGAAATATGAAGCGTATGAAAATTGAAACATTAAAAACAGAGAATGACAGGTACCAACAAAAAGTGGAAGAAGAACTAACTAAGGTGTCACAACAGCAACTATCTGATATGACGATAAACGAAATTAACAGTAAAATAGCAACAACAATACTAACAGCATCTAAGGCCATAAACGTACACTGTAAAAACAAAATAAATAAACTATCAAACGAGACAAAACAACTGCTTGACAAAAGAAGACAGTTAAGACAAAGTAGGAAATGGGATACTGCGGAATACACAGAACTGAACAAAACCATAAAAAAGAAAATACGAATAGATGTCCTAAAATATAATAAAAATTTAACAAAACAAATCATTGAACAGAATGGAAATATGAAGGTACTAAGATCAAATCTTTCACTTGGAGAGAAGCATAAAACAAAACTAAGAAAAACAGATGGGCAGGAAACGACTGACCAAAAAGAAATAGTAAAAGTGGCAGAACATTTCTATAAAGAAGTATATGCCGCCCAAAGACTAACCATTGAAAGGAAATGCCCAAAAGTGATAAATTCCGGCTCAGAAGATATTCCTAACATAACAACAGACGAGATTAGAGGGGCTTTGAAACAAATGAATAACAATAAATCGCCTGGTGAAGAAAATATAATTAGCAAGCATATAAAATATGGCGAAGAAAAACTTCTGAAAACTTTAAAAATATTATTGAAAATGGGAGATAAATCAGCTAAAAATTGATATTTATATTTATATAAAAAAAAAATAATAAAAAATATCAATTTTTAGCTGATTTATCTCCCATTTTCAATACTGTAAAAAAACAGCTGTAAACAAAATTTCTAAATTTAAAAATATTATTTAATAAATGTCTTGAGGAAGGCGATACACCTAATGATTGGGACAATTCTGTAATAATCCTACTACATAAAAAAGGGGATAGATAAGATGTTCGAAATTACAGACCCATTAGCTTGATGTCGCATCTATATAAATTATTCATGAAGGTTATTGCGAACCGCCTCACCAGCAAACTTGACGCATATCAACCAGTAGAACAGGCCGGATTTAGAAGCGGGTTTGGAACGACAGATCATTTGCAGAGTCTGAAATTGTTAATTGAAAAATGCAACGAATACAACCTGCCACTAACATTAGCTTATGTAGACTTCGAAAAGACTTTTGACACATTGGAGATGCAGGTTATTCTAAAAGCTCTTGACGACTGTCGCATTGATACGCGATATTCGACCGTCATTAAAAGAATATATAAAAAATCTGGTGTGATACACGCACACAACTTCCTTTTACAGTGATCTTATAATTAGCCAAAAATTTGATTTAAAATGTTTTAAGCATTTGTCAAAAATTTTCAAAAATTATAAATTCTGCAAAAACGGTACAAAATAGAGCGTTAGTTGAAGAGACAAAAATTCTCTAGAATTTTAAGCTGAATTCAAAAATGTAATAATATACCGGGTGTTCTATTTAAAATAAGAGTTAATAAAAAAATAGACAAAAAACAAAAGAAACCCATTTTAGAAGTATTCAACTGGAAAATCACCTATCTCATATCAATACACATTCAAAATTTAATAAAAATGTAAAGTTTAAAAAAAATAGTTAAAGCCGTTTTTGAAAAAATCGAAAAAAACTGAAAAATCACAAGAGTAAACACCTACTTCCGGTTATGCGATTTTTTTCAAAAGCTTGCTGTCTCATATACATAGTACACAAAACTTATATATGAAGTTTCAATGCCATACCGCTTTTCGTTTTTGAGATATTCTGTTCACAGACACACAGACCAATGAAAAAAATATGTTTTTTGGGATCAGGGGACTCTAAAACGTGAAGATCTGTTGAAAACTCAATTTCGAATTTTTGGGGTGAATCCAATACTTCCTTTATTGTAAAAGGAAGTAATAAAAAGGCAACGAGCACAATAAAGTTAACAGAAACATCTGGAAAAATACAAATAGAAAGGGGTGTTAGACAGGGGGACACGTTGTCCCCGAAGCTATTTACATTGGCCTTGGAAAATGTATTTAAGGAATTGGACTGGACAGGAATGGGTATTAACGTTGACGGACAGAGTTTAACACATTTAAGGTACGCGGACGACATTGTGTTAATAGCTAAAGACGAGTCTGAACTAGAAAGAATGACACGACAACTAACTGATAAAGCGAAAAGGATTGGCTTAAACATTAACAAACAAAAAACAAAAGTTATGACAAACAGCGAAAATCCCCTCAACATTGAAATAGACGGAGATCATATGGAACAGGTGAATTCGTACATATATCTAGGCCATACAATCAAAATTGGAAAGGAGAACCAAGACGCGGAGTTAAATAGACGCATGTCGTTGGGTTGGACAGCCTTCGGTAGATTATCCGCAATACTTACAGATAAAACCTTTCCAAATCACTTAAAGGCAAGAATATTCGATTCCTGTGTGCTCCCCGTACTGACTTATAGAATCGAAACGATGACCCTAACCAACAAGGCAATGAATAGATTGGTAATAACTCAACGAGCGATGGAAATGAGAATGTTGGGGGTGTCATTAAGAGATAGGAAGAGGAATGAGTGGGTTAGAGAAAGAACGGGAGTAACGGATATTGTAACAAGAGTTGCTAGACAGAAATGGAGCTGGACAGGACACGTCGTAAGAGCAGACGATAGATGGACAAATAGACTTCTACACTAGAGACCACGAATAGGCAGAAGAAGTGTTGGTCGACCACCAAAAAGATGGACAGACGATTTTAAATCTATAGTTGGTAAACAATGGATGAGAACCGCAAGAGATAGAAAATAATGGAAAAATAAAGGGGAGGATTATGTCCAATACTGGATACAAAGATCTGAATAAGATGAAAAAGAAGATCCTAGGATTCAGTGTTTTCTGAAAACAAAACACCTTCATTCTGCGCATGCTAGATGTTTCACATGTGAAGTACACTGCTAAAGTTCGCGGAATCGAGTACTCCTTGCATTGCCAGCGTTCTGCAATTGTCATATTCGTAAAATTTTACGTTTTTAATCTATAATTCAGTTGACAGTTCGATTTCAAACCGAGCAGTTTCTTTTCAACAGAATTTAACAGAGTAATAATTGTGTGAAAAATGGAAATTTCGAATCGTGATTTTCGAGTGATGATCTTTTATGATTTTCGATACGGTTTAACACCGCAGCAATGTGTGGAAAAACTTAGTTCGTTATTTGGGGATGAAGCACCATCCAAAACTACGGTTTACAAATGGTTCGCAGAATTCAAGCGTGGAAGACCAACGTTTGATGACGATCTTCGCGAAGGTCGTTCATGCACCTATGTTGTCGCGAAAAATATCGATGCTGTGCGTGAAATGATTTTATCGGATCGGCATGTGACATAGAGTGAGATAGAGACATCCTTAGGCATTGCGGCGAAACAAATACATACGATTTTGCACGATCATTTGCATGTCCGGAAGCTTTGTAGTCGTTGGATCCCTCTCAATTTGAAAGAAGAACAAAAACAGGCACGTGTCAAGTGGTGCAAGGAAATGCTGAAAAATTCTGTATATAACATCGTAACAGGTGACGAATCGTGGATATATTCATATGAGCCTGAAACTAAACAGCAATCGACTGTATGGGTGTTTCAAAATAAACCTAAACCAACAAAATTTGTGGGTTCAAAAAGCGTTTCGAAAAGAATGATTGCTTGTTTCTTCAAAAAAAAAACGGGTCATGTTGCAACTGTTGCATTAGAGGATCACAGGACAGTTAATGCTGACTCGTATACTCCAATTTGTTTGCCGGAAGTTATCGCTGAAATCAGAAGAAACAACGTAGGTAAACCGGGAAACCATTGTTCATCATACCAGTGCAAGCGCTCACACGGCACGACGAACTGTCAAGTTTTTGACCAGTAACAACATCCAATTAATGACTCATTGCCCATATTCGCCTGATTTAGCGCCTAATGACTTCTTCTTATTCGGATAGATCAAAAATAAAATGCTCGGCGAGCGTTTTTCATCGCCTGAAGAGGCCGTTGAAGCATTTAAATCACTTGTTTTGGAGGTACCTCGCTCAGAGTGGAAAAAGTGTTTTGCAGATTGGTTTCATCGGATGCAAACGTCTATAGATTTTAAAGAGGAATATATTGAGAAGCTATAAAGCGATTTACATAACGTAATTTGTGTTTTGTTTTACATTTTCCGCAAACTTTAGCAGTGCCCATCGTATAAGTATATTTCTGTCCAACGCACACAAAACTCATAAACTGTATGCTAGCACATCTGACTGCCTATGTTCGCATTTTCCGCCACCAATCTGTATATGTGCTGAAGGGTAATTAAAAAAAACTATTGTTATTATACCGTGTGGAGTTGGCTGTCTCCCATCGGACGCTTCCCCGGGCGGCGGATAGGGGAATGCCCCAACCGATCTGAATTCATAGACCGACGGGTAGGTAAGAAGTAAAATACCACCCGCGGACCAAAACAGACTAGGCTTTCAACAAGGCTAGCAACCTACTGAAACCGAATCTTTAAATTGCTCAAAGAACCGAAAAGAAGCCTCGGAATGGGACGGATGCAAAGATGACGAACAAGGCAAGAAAACAGATAATGAGAAAGAACACTTTGAAGATTAGTGCATGGAACATTGCCTCGTGGAACAGTTTACAAACGGGAGCAATCCTAGTCATGCGAAGAAGAAGAAGAAGAGTATTATTATTATATATCTTGAAAATATGGGTGTGAAAAGTTTGATTCCGAAGTTCCTAAATCTTCGATATGGGAAACATTACACACTTGAAGCTAAGTATAAGAATATAACTACTGTTAGATTAGATAAGTTTTGTCAGTTAACCAAAAGAAACTCAAGAAACTATTAGGATTTCTTCTTTGGTATAGCAGAAACTTGTTTTACGCCGTTAACGCTGTAGGAGCCACAGAAATTATTCGGCTAGCAACTTTTATTCTTAATAATAGATAGTCCCATTTAAAAAAATTAATTACACGTTAACGAAAAAATAGAAAAATAATTCTATTGCTTTATGTCCTGCGCCCCATTATAAAGTTTTGTGTATTTAACAGATTTTCAAAATAGTAACAAATAACGACAAAATCACAAATCATTCTATTTTTTTTAGTTGAACAAATAAATTATTTTTTTGTCATAATTCTGTTAATAATGTCAAAACTGAGGACTGTCCACCATCGATACGCTGTTCATCTATAAAAGGTAGATATATAAATCGATCTTTAGCCGAATAATTTCTGTGGCTCCTACAGCCTTAAATACTTAACGATTAATAGCACCTACCAACTAAATGATGTATCATCATAATACTCTTCAAAGCAAGACAGATAGCGAATTGCATTGTGTTCAATAGGGCCTGCTGCCACAACATACCATTTTACAGGTCAATGTTTTAAAAGGCAGTGCTACATCGTGGTGTGGTTTATTGGATATTAATACCCCATTATAACTCCCACAGGCAAATCAACCAATTCCCAAACTTCATTTTCAGCTAGCGATGAGATTTCATCCTTCATTGCATTTAACCAGGATGATTGTTCATCTAATTGCATTGCTTCATTGAAGGTATTTGGCGTTTGACCTTGGGTAATGTAGACATGAAAGTCTTTTTCCCATTTAGAAGCTTACATCTTTGATCGATCACGAAATGAATATTTTGAAGATCAGTTTCCGCTGATTTCACTTTCTTTGTCAGATCTGCTACTCTCGTCCAATATGGATTAAGTCTCTTCGTGTTCATCTTCCTCTGAATTATTGTTCTTGCACATTCTGTCAGGATTCGATTTTCCCGTTCAGCAGCACCGTTTTCTTGTGGTGTGTACAATAGATTTCTTAAATTCGATCCCATTGTTTTCCAAAACCTTATGAACATCTTGGCAGTCAAACTCCTTTCCACCATTCGACCTAAATGATTTGATCGGGATTCCGACTGTTTTTGCTTCATTGATAAACACTTGAAGTTTACTTGCGACCTCAGACTTGTTTTTGATCATGAATACCCGACGATATTTGGGAAAATCATCTTTGAAGCAAACAAAATAGTTTGATCCACCAGGTGATAATACAGACATTGGTCCATCGACGTCTGCATTTATTGTTTCCCCTCTTGTCGTTGCTCGTTCGTGTCTTGATTCGAAATGACGTTGTGTTTGTTTTCCTAACACACATCCTTTGCAAAACTCGCTCTCGTCGAGTCGTACTTATTGAATTCCGCGTTGTCGTAATACCATTTTAACGTGACTTTTTCCTTGATGGCTAAACCGTTCGTGGTATATTTGCAGACTGACAGTTTTGTTTGCAAAAGTAAATTTTTGCTGGTGATTCTGGTATGACCACTAGTATGTTTACATGGGGTAAGCCATCGATTTGTTCTCCAGTAATAACAACACACCCATTTCGAAGACCGCGTATACCATTTTCATTGATCTCCTATTTGCAGCCCTTATGTAACATTGGACTTAATGCAAATAAATTGGGTTTACAATTGGGTACATACCAGACATTAGTTAACTGGTTATTTTTCCATTTGTCATTGACAAGAACTTCGACGTTAACTGTGCCATAGCCAAGAGCATAATGTCCGATCCATCGGCAGTTTTTATAATGTGTTCTATTGAAAATGGTTTATATGACCGAAAGTAATTTTTGTTTGATGTCATGTGTGCTGGTGCTCCTGTATCAAAAACACATCGATTTGGATTTCCTTCCGATGACGCAACAAGGGCTGACGTAAAGGATGCACCTAAATTATTTTTTCGTTAATTCATTTTTTTTACTTTTGCTTCTCTGCAGTTTTGTTTGGTTTTTCGTTTTGGCTTTTTATCAGGATGTAATGACCAGCACTGACTTTCATTGTGGCTTGACTTTTTGTAATACCAACAATACTTTTTATTTTGATTTGTGGCAAATTTTGATTTAGCAACAAAGGCGGTGTTTATTTCGCTTTCGGCTGAACGAATTTCCAAACTTCGAAGTCGTTCTATGGGTACAGTTAGCTTGCGTTCAGCAAGTGGGGTTGCTTTCCCAAATTTGTCTCACAGTATCATATTCGCTTGGCAACGTTGCTGTAAGCCGCAACATAAGCAATTCTTCCGGTAGTTCAACTTTGTAGTGGCTACGCATATCCATAATGAAATCATTATAAGTTTGTTGTAATTCGGTAATAAAATCATAAATACTAGAACTTGCATTTTTGACAGCTGTAAAGAATGCAAGTCGGTCGAGCCGGTGGCTCTCATGTTGTTCTTAAAACGATACTACTTTTTGCCACACCTCGTACGACATGTCACTAACGCCGAGCTTTTTATATGGTTCATCTTCTAAATATTATAGGTATTAGATTAGAGCATACCTTACTTTAGCATCGTTGACTTGAAACTCGTTCACAGCTTTTTCATATGCTTCTAGAGCGTTTTGATTATTGTGAGCTTCTCTAGTTGCGGTCGGTTTTATCGGAGCTATGTTGGTTCCGTTGATATAACCTAGTGATTTGGATCAAATTAGTAGTATTTCCATTTGCTTCTTCCAGCGATCCCAATCCACCTTCTAGCTGGATTGTAGGGATTTTTGATATATTCATAGCTCGCCCAAGATAATTCAAAATTCAATAAACGCACTTGTTAGCAGGTATATTCTTGCTTCGATGTCACAAAAAAGACGTGCACTACTACATTTAGAGTTAATTTTGATTTTAGTCTTGAGTCACTTACACTGGATACTTAAAACTTTCAATTTAAGCGCTGAGGTAGCGTGCTGCACCCATAACCTGTTGAAAATCTTTTATTCGTAATCACATTGTAATGTGTCAATTTCATGACATGACAACAGCTGCGAACTAGATGATTACTGAAACTAGCCGCGAAATTATTATGTACCCCGAAAAATATTACATACCTGAAGAGTGGGTTGTTTTCATGATAACAAAAATATTGAGTAGGTTGTTTTCATGGTAACAAAAATATTTGCTACATCAAGATATCTATTATTCAGAATTCAATTGTAGTTATTTTTAAAATTAGTTGATTGCGAATAAAATAGTTTTCATATCACGGTGAAAAGTTTCATTCCTGTCTCGAGATAAAGTTAACCTCGACGCTACGCGTCTCGGTAAACTACTTAATCTATCGACAGTAATGAAACACTTCCCACCTCGGTACGTAATAGGGCGCGTTCAGGTGACACACCAGTTGAGTATGGTGACTTGTTGGTTTCACTGAACGGTTCTTGTTGAGTTTTGGTTATTTCCAACTGTTGCTTAACATTGACACCAGAAAAATTCTGTGTTGACTTTAGTAAACAAAGTATTTTAACCTAAAATCTTGCAACTGTTTTGAACGCGACTGAGTCATTTCTCCCGCTGTTTATAAAAATTAAAACATTCGAAACCTAAGTAACCCCAAGTTAATTGTTTTTATTCAATTTTGACAGTTTAAATTGACATTATTAACTCCATAACAACCTTCATAGGCAGTCTACGATTTACAAGTAAAATAAAAGTGTTTTAAATCACTAGAGAATTTAAAAAAATTAATTCACTAGAGAATTAAAAAAGTTTCAACGAAGAACAACACATTTTTATTATTTCTACAAATATTTACAATCAATTATTCTTTCTCTTTGTAGCGTGTAATATATAATTACTAAATTTTAGATCGTATCGACGATGAATGGGCAAATTTATATCTTAATTTGAATATTTTAAAATTTTGTATTTAAAATTTCGTCAAAATTGAATAAAAACATATACCGGGTGTCAACGAATTTATTAGACAAGTCATAACTTTTAGAGTATTAGGTGTATCAAAATGAGATTTGGTATACTCGTAGCTAAATGGTATAGGGAGAGGGAAGGATGCATCTATCCATGGCACACTTGACAAAAGAAAATAAATTATTATCCAGTATTTTGCTGAGAAATATTTAATTTATGAGCTTATTTTTAATCATATCGCAAATAAATTAGTATCGTTAGATTGGCCAAAATATCCTCTTTTCGGAAAGTGCTTGTCAAAAAAGGGTCGCCATTAAAAAAAAATAGTTAGACACGAAAATGTTATTTTGTCAACTTGTCTTATTCCTATCTATCATACTAATCACTAAAACTTTGCGATTGTAATTTTCTGACATCACCTGAGGTCCTTAGATTAGTTTGCGTCCAATCATGGCCACCTAGATGCAATACTAAGAGTATCTCTAAAAAAATCAAGTAGGCTTAAAAAATGTCTGAAATGTCACATTCTGATCGAGAATTGTCTCAGAAATCCAAAAATATAAAAATATAGAGGGTGTTCCATTTGAAAATTCGAAACCGGAGCCATTTCCGGTAAAACCGAAAGTGACCAAAAAGTGAAAAATATGCGAAAACTCTCCTCCCCCTATACCATTTGTCCATACCAAATCTCATTTTGATATACTTAATACTCTAGAAGTTATGACTTGTCTAATAAAATTGTTGACACCCTGTATACGCCATGTGAATTAAACATTTATAAACTCAAAGATATGATTTCACTCGCACTACGTGCTCGTGAGCTTAACATCTTTTCGTGAATAAACATAATATGTTTAATTCACTTGGTGTATAATATCTATAAATGATTACGATATCATTAATAATAAATTGGTGTTTCTAACGATATTGTAAGATGTGGATTAGGTATTAATGGTGCCACAGCTATACACAATTGAGTAAAAGTTTGCTGAGACATCCAAAACTGACTTTGAAATTGCGATAATGTATACTTAGGAATAGTGTGAGCTACATAATTTTCATTATATGTTGGTTTACTATGTCTGTTTGGTATAATATGTACTTGTGGCTAAATAATTCACAGCAATCTGAAAAGCGTTCCAGTTTATACTATCTTCAATACTTTGTTTAATAGCATATTATTACATTTTTCAGTTTTTGTTTATTTTCAATACCAGGGACACATAACATAACCTTACTTGGCCAAATTATGTTATGTCACCACTAGAGGTCGCCACGTGAATGTGCATCGCAAGGCCAACTAAATCTATATGGACAAAGTTCCTATTAGGCCACAGTATAAAGGTTTATACTGTGATCAGGCCGTCTCATTCAACTTCTCACTCTCTCTAACTTTCAGAACAGTCATACGATTAGTAGCGGCATCTGTAGGCAAATTATTTATTTTTCCGTCGACCTCCCTATAAAATGTGATTTTACGGACGCATTTGAGTACCAAAAATTTCACTTTTTTGGACACCATTAATTTTTGGTCCGCAAACACTTTTCGTCCTCAAATGCTTTTCGTTCGCGAATGCTTTTCGTCCGCAAACACTTTACGGCCGCACTTTACAGCCGCAAACGCTTTTCGTCCGTAAACACTTTTCGTCCGCAAACGCTTTTTGTCAGCCTTGCCTGATTGCTTGCCTCGGCTATCGCCTCGGCCAGCAATTGCAGGCATCGTTCATAAAAAGCCAATTTTTCGTCCTTGATGCATAAATAACTACTTATTTTTAGCTTGTAACTGGCGTATTTCAAATTCGTTGAAGGTCATTCACTTTAAATAGCAATTTTAATGTCACAATTAATACTAAAATCACCTTTTGTAGCCGTATAGATTACCTTTAGTACAACTGAATATCACTAAAAATAGCTAGTGTCAAAGATATGCGAAATATATTAGGTTATCGTTCTAGCGATGTTTTTCATATTATTGCAGAACGCGTATTGACGTGATTTTGGCGTTTTGGAATAGCTACATCTTCTGTCATAATATTTTACAATAGCAGCTCTGGTGAAGATCCTGTCGAAGAGATACTGGTTCCATATGAGCTCCTTGCTGAAATTTAAATACTGAAAACCATAATTTTATATTCAGTTGAAATTTATTCTGTAACCTACTTCTCTTGCTACACATCCGCCTATGTTAACAAAGATCAAACCCACGTTATTTTATATTGTAACTTTTACAACTATAACATCTTTGAATTTTATTATAGATGCGTTCCTTAAAAGTACGGACATGGACTGTAGTTCAGCTGCATTCATTAGAAGAGTAAATAATTCCATACTACCTAGTCATGAGCCGAGGGTATAGGTAGTAGCTCACTTACATAGAAAACCAAACTGCATAAACTTTATAATATTTATTACTAAATACCACCTGAAATGGAATATGTCCAATTATATGAAATAAGCAGATCTGTAACGTTTGCGCGCCATTTCTAATTGTTTATTTCCAATATTCTCACTGAACCACTGTCATTCTACAGTTTTGGAATATGTCAAAATTATTTTTCACATTTCTGACGTTTTGAAAGTTAATAATTTCAAAACTAGATTACGCTACTAATCGTATTTTGACGTAGACAGAGAAAACCCTGAATGCTATGGCCTCAAAAGTACTTTGTCGCTATAGATTTAGTTGGCCTTGGTGCATCGTGTGCCGCATCGCTAAACGCTACCAGTTCAGGCGCTTTTATGATGTTTACTTCCAGCACACCAAAAACATGTTTGGGTTTAAATCAACTGTTGTGTCCCCTGAACGCGCTCATTGTTTATCTTGCTGGTTCTATGTATTAAACTTACAAAGAATGAAAAGGGTAAACATTTATTTCATCAACTGGTATTTATTCAACGACAGTTACACTAGCGTTTTTACGGATATTCCTCCTGGTTTACCTCAAGTCATCCACCATATGTCTGTTTAGCTGTTGTAGCATTTTCCGTTTAAAGCATACATACCTATTAGAAAACCCCATCCGTTAAAGAATAACTTATAATGAAGCACTTTTTAATTGTGGATTTAATAGGGTAAACCTATATTTTATTTTTAACTGCTTTAAATAGATGCAGCAAAAACGAGAACTAGGAACATTGGCTTGTTGCGTTCTATATAATTTTTACTCCAAGAATTTGGGTAGAATTTAAGGATAGATGAAGATAAATTCCCAATAATGAGAAATCAGTATTAATGCACGAGAAGAAAGTTTAAAACATTTTATTGTGCTCGAAACAATTGATTGGCGACAACAGAAGAAACTGTTCATATTCCACTCGACCTGCTATGTTCTGGAATTTTTAACACAGTTTTTGTTTCGAGAAATTGAAACGCAATAATTTCCCTGTATACGAACAAACATCAAAAATGTTTCACCTTGTGTGGTTTTACTTTTGATATTTTTGTCGGCTGAAGAATATATACGGTATCTTCACTACACTAGGGCTATTACAAATAAAAATTTGACGTTAATACAATCTGCAATTAAAATTCGCGATAGTTATAGATATTACATTCGATTCAATTGGAGTAACCATCTAATTTTCTTGGAAGCATGGCTGATAATTCTAATGATTATTATAAAATACTAAGATATAGGCAGCTGATCGGATATGCCCCTGTAACAAATTATAAATAGCAATACAGATTTTCTTAAACATATACCGAGTGACAATGGGACTAGGGCCATGATAATATCTTCTTTATTTATGAATAGATTTGGATAAAATATTATACGAATATACTATACATAATTTCTGATTGACCGATAGTTATAGTCAAAATGGCCGACTTTCGGTTTCACCGGAAATGACAATAAGTTTGAGTTTTTAAATTGAGCACCCTGTATATTTTACGTTTTTCGGAATCTAAGAATCAAATTACATACAATAATTTTACCAAATTTTTATTTTTTCAAATTATATTTTATACCGTTATATTCTAATTCACTCTAGCAACTTATAATAATAGATATTTTATCAATGAGGTCAGTAACGAACCCTTAATAAAAGAATAAAGTTTGCTAAACATGTTTTTCAAGAAAAAAAAAATACTTTTTTTTAAATGGCACCTACTAAGAGCCATCTTGCCATTCGAAAATTTAATTACCAATCTAACGATATGCATCATGTACTACTTTATCTTTACCTAAAATTAAGAAATAATTAATTAATTTGTTTAATATTTTTGTGTAATACGTAACCAAATTTTGCAACACTGCGGTATGTAATTTGAGTCGCAGATTCTAAAAACATAAAATATATAGAGCGATCCATTTAAAAAATCAAAGTTAGTGTTATTTGCGGTGAAACCGGAAATCGGTCATTTTGCTTATATTTGTATCTCAATCCGAAATTATGTCTAGTATCCTCTTATCAAATTTTATTCAAATTTATTCATAAGTAACGGAGATAAAGGCATGGCCCTGGTTTTATTCTCACCCGGTATACCGCTAAAAAAGAAAATATGTGTACCTATATTATACCCAAACCCAGGGCCGAGCCAAGGGTATCTGCCGCCCGGGTGCAAGATATAGTTTGCCGCCCCTATAGCGTATAGCTCCTTAGACGTAAATAGTGTTAATTTTAAAATTCTGCGTTGCCTTGATAACTGTAACTTGTTTTAAAAAATAAAAAAATATAAAGGTTATTATAAACTTTATTATTTGTATAAATTAAAAAATTAAATATTTAAAACAACTAACATAACGCTTTAATAGTTATAAAACAAAGTATTGCTTAAATTATTTATTATTAGTAACTTAGAAGTTATAAACATGAACTAAAAACTACATAAATTCTAAATTTAAATATCAAAAGCGACTTTTCTTGCTTTTTTAATTGCAAATTCTCGTATTAAATCCGTCATATCTAACGCCTGGCAGATCTCTTCCTCGATGCTTATTACAGCCAAATTTGTAAGTCTGTTCTGGCTCATAGTAGATCTCAAATAGTTTTTAATTATTTTTAATTTTGAAAACGATCTCTCACCATGAGCCACAGTGACAGGCATCGTTAAAAAAATTCGTAGGGCTACAGATAAATTCGGGAAAGTGCTAATTAAATCATTAGCCACAAGGTAATCTAAAGTTTCCTTGGCCGAAGTCGTATTGCTTTTATTATAAATGGACAATATTTCAATTTCATTGCACAAATCAATTGCATTAACATCCATTTGTTTTGTAGATGAATCGGTTAATTTAATTTGTAAATCCATACAACATTTCATTAATTCTTCTTTATCTATAGATAAAGAGCCTAAATTATTTAAAAAGCCAAAATAGGAGTTGCACTCGTTTAACTGTTCAAATCTGTCATTTAATTTTGATATTACTATATCAAGAATA
Source organism: Agriotes lineatus (assembly GCA_940337035.1). Lineage (NCBI taxonomy): Eukaryota > Metazoa > Arthropoda > Insecta > Coleoptera > Elateridae > Agriotes > Agriotes lineatus. The sequence goes on along the minus strand of CALNHX010000720.1, from coordinate 150,253 downwards.
TAAAAATAAAAATTGACTTTGAAATTCAACTCTGGTGATTCGATTGATTCATCTCTATGTTCATAATAAAAAAAAACCTTTGCTTTTCTCGGTCTAACCAAGCCTACAGCTGGAAAAACACTTTCGCAGTCTATATCTTCAGCAATTTTTTTTGCCTCATTAAGCATAGCTGTAAAACTACCTTCAGATCGTATTTCAATGAAAAAAATTTGAATTTCTGTCAACATTTTTACAGTTTCTGGTAAAATAATATTAGATTTTTGCATGATTTTGCTTACAGTGTTTATTTTTGATAAAATATTGTACCAAATTACTAGAGAACACACAAATTTATATGATTTTATTTTATTAATTAGTGACTTTGTAGTCCGGTCAATATAGACATTTAAAATAACAAAAATTCCCGGAGAGCCAAATATTGGTGGAGAGCTGGGGTTTACCATTACAAATAAAGTTTTAAAAATCCCCATCGATCCTATGTGTGCTACAAAAGTTATTCGGGGTCAAAGGTCAAAATTTGAGGTTTTTTGGATTTTTCTCGAAAACGGTAAGTTTTATCAAAAAAAACCTCAAACCAAAGTTGTAGATCTTAAAATTATCTACAAAAATGGTCTTCATGATTTTTTTCCTAAGAGTTACCATTCCTGAGATATCGTGATTCTAAGAGTCACATTATACATGATATGCACACATTTCCACGCCACCTGTGAGGTAGTGTACTCGGCGTGTTTTTTTACCGTGGTTTCCCCTGTAGGCCTACTCCACTAACTTTCATGATAATTTTAGGATAATTTAAGGGAACAATACCCGTCAAGTTCTAGATATTACCTTATTATTGATATTGATTATTAATATTGCTATTGATTATTGGGTTAACTATTGTTTTGATTTCTTTAGATATTTTAATCAGATTCATACTCTTGAAAGTCTACTTCAACAGTCATGTCTTCTTCGATTTCTTCTTCTTCCTCTTCCTCTTGCTGGATGTTCATAAATTGTTCAAATGTGGCTGAGTCATTGGTCTCTTCATTAAAATCACAGGAATCTTCCTCTATTGTACTCAACTGGACATTTGAGCAAGACTGACCTTGGCAATTGGTACACGCTGGAGAACACAGCAACCCGACTTTTTTACAGCCACATTTGGCACTACAACCTTTTTTGCAATTGCAAAAAATAGTGTTGAGCTCCATCTTGACAAACATTCTTCAATTTATCCAACGAAAACTGGCAATCATCACTCGTTTCTATGAATTGAAAAATTTTCTCCATCGCAGAGTTTACAGTTTCATCTTGTGGACGGCCAATTTTACCACCAATATTAGGTTTTAAAGAAGATTTGTAACAACTGTCATGGTATTTTACATCAGCAGCGACTAAATCATACTCAAAATTAATACGTTCAAGAACAGCCTTTGAAACATCATCAGAACGATCTTTAGCTATTTTCAACAGGGATTCTTTGAATTTTAGTGTAGTCACGTTATAAATTTTTTTTCGAATATGCTGTGTTTTCTTTTTCTCAGTTTCTTCATTGGCTTCATTGCCACAAAATAAACAGTATTTTTTAAAACAAAAATTTGCTTCACTTACTCGCGTTCTAGTACGAGGTGGACTTATTTTTGATGTACTAGCCTGTTCCTCTTCACGTTGTCTTTTTACTGCAGCGATTGAAGTTTTCCGGGTGTATGATTTTCTGCAATCCACGTGTATTGTAACGGATTTTTGAGTTCTTAAATACTCAGTAAACTCATCACCTCTCGCGATACTAGCCTCGATTAAAGTTGGCATTCCACGATTAACCACAACTGTTTCATCTTCAGTTAAAAGTTTATTGCAAATAAAGCAAAACTGAGACATTTTTTCGAGCTATAAAATAGCACAAATAACCTAATAATAAAATGGTAGACGCTTGTAATAAGTACGTATATTCACTTGAACTGAACCTTTAGCACTAAAAGAAACAGGTATATGAACGAGATGTTTTTCAAGGCCACGTGGGTAGAGGGGATTCAGTTAGGGACTGACTATCTTTTGAATAAATGTTTTCAGAATAGTATAATATATATAAAAGAGACACAAATAGGTATTTATACTTGTCTTGAGTGCCTGATTATGTATATACGTGGCTTATATGTGCATATCATGTATAATGTGACTCTTAAAATCGGGATATCTCAGGAATGGTAACTCTTAGGAAAAAAATCATAAAGACCATTTTTGTAGATAATTTTAAGATCTACAACTTTGGTTTGAGGTTTTTTTTGATAAAACTTACGGTTTTCGAGAAAAATCTAAAAAACCTCAAATTTTGACCTTTGACCCCGAATAACTTTTGTAGCACACATAGGATTGATGGGGATTTTTAAAACTTTATTTGTAATGGTAAACCCCAGCTCTCCACCAATATTTGGCTCTCCGGGAATTTTTGTTATTTGACCACTATTTTTATGTCTAAATTGACCGGACTATTTGCAAGGTTTTTTGTGTCATTGTCTCTTGATGTATCATTATAAAGGGAAAAGAGAGCATCATAAATTTTTTCTAAATTAAATCTAAGGGTTTTAATGGCATCGATTCTACTCTCCCACCGTGTATCAGATAAAGGTTTTACAGTTATGGTAGGAAGTTCTTTCATGAGAATATGCCAACGGTAGGTGGAGGCTGAAAAAAAAAACATATATTTCTTGAATAATAGCAAAGAAATTTGTTACTTCAAGCGAACTTTTCGCAGCATCATTGACAACTAAATTAAGACTATGAGCTGCACAAGGGACAAAAAAGGCTCTAGGATTTATATCAAGGATTCTTTTTTGCAGCCCATTATGTTTGCCTTTTATGTTGGCACCGTTGTCATATCCCTGCCCTCGCATATCCTTAATATCAATATTTAATTCTTTTAAATAATTCAATAAAAAGGCCGTTAGTCCTTCACCAGTTGTATCTGTAACTGGGCAGAACCCTAAAAAATGCTCTCTAATTTCTATACCCTTTGAAATATCATTAATGAAAACGAACCTGACAACTACAGTTATTTGTTCTTCGTGACTCACATCAGGTGTACAATCTAATATAATTGAATAATATTTACACAATTTTAAAGTTTCGATTATATTTTGCTTGACTTTTTCACCTATTAGACAAATTAATTCATTTTGGATTTTATCTCCTAAATAATGTGGCATATTATTGGTATCTTTTTGAATTCTGCCAATATGTTCCGCCATTATATTATCGAATTTTGCAATTGATTCAATTAGCTTCAAAAAATTACCATTGCCTTTTTCGAAAAGTTTTTGATTACTTCCTCTAAAAGCTGCATTTTGTCCAGCTAAATACTGTATGACACAAATGATTCTTTCAATAATTGACGTCCATCGTTTTTTTTCCAACTTAATTAAATTTTGGTTGACTGAGTCAACAGTTGTCCCTTTTTCAATCGATTTTTTTAGCTCGACCCATTTCTTAACACTCTCAAAATGCCCCTTACTTTTTTCGTGCCTGTCTAAATTTTGAGATAAGTGTCGCCAGTCAGTATAACCTTTATCATCGTTAAAAACATTATCAGTAACTTTAAATAATTTGCAACAAAAACAAAGTACAGAATTATTTGACTTAGAATAAACTAACCATGTTCTAGGAACTTTTTCATTATTGCTTAATTTTTTGTCATAATAAGTAGTTGAAAAAGATCTGTTTGAATCGTCTAATGGAAATGCAATATTTTTCAATTGTAATGGCCCCAATTCAAGAATAGACATTTTAATGTTATCTGTTAAAACTTGCGGCCAAAGAGCAGGATCTTTCAATATTTCCATCCCAGCGTCCTCAGCAGCAACCTCGGTTGGTGGTGGTGAATCCGGTGTGTCCTGTGCATCCGCCTCAGATTTATTATTTTCTTGCCCTATTTCTGGATTTTCCATATGCGTGTCCTTGTTCGAATCAAGCTGTTCCTCCACTTGCAGGCTTGTTGATGGTTGTTCGGCTGCAGCCACCGTGGAAACAAAAAATTTTTTTAAGGAGCCAGCCAGTCCTTTTTTAATTTTGTCTTTTTCGGACTTTCTTTTTCGATACTGAAAGCCGGAAAGTCTCTTTCTGCCATACTTACGTTTTAAAACTTTCAACTTTAAAAAGCACTATATTATTTAGCTCTTGCTTGAAACGTTTAGCCTTTTTATTTCTGCTTAGTTCAGTACAATCTTACTAGCATTCAATCGCAAACTAAACTAACCCCCAATTGCCCTTTTTAAGTTTGTTATCGTATATGCCGGCGGCATGCATGAGCATGAAGCATGTTGCAACAAAGCACAAATACACAATTTACTCATTATTTTTGTGTCTAAAGAGGGCCGCTTAGTCTAGCTGATTTCGCTGATCTATATAGTTTCGTGTTTCATGACGCTGCACCATAGCGACAGAGCGATAACTCGTGTGTCGGTATAATCACCGTGTACAATAGCAAACGGCACCGACGCGACGTGTTTATAATAAAAATAAACTATAAGTAATAAATTATTATTGTATGCTTGCCGCCTTAAAAATGCAACCGTTTCTCTGTATCAAGTTACCTTTATACGAAAAAAAGCCAGACACAAGACTATAACTTGATAAAAAATGTTGCATTTTCTAATGCCGCAAGGCACAAGCATACCTATCTTAAATTTCTTTCATTTTTCATTTTGCCGCCCCAAATAGTTTGCCGCCCGGGTGGCGTAAAGCCAGAACACACCATTTTACAGCTCAATGTTTTAAAAGACAGTGCTACATCGTGGTGTGTTTTGCTGGATATTAATAACCCATTATAACTCGACAAACCACACCGTGCTGCAGGACGACACAACACCCACCCACTCTCCTATATCTATTGCAAATTATGCTGATGGAATAACTGCTGACCATTACGTTACATTTTTGTCAGTCCACTGTGGAAAGGAAGGAAATTATACACTTGAATTTACTACTGTTAAAGATATATTTCTTAAAAATAGACTATCAGATGAAGATCTTCCACAAGTATTTTTAACAGATGATAGCCAAGTTGAAAGAAGTGCACTTAGGTCAGTGTTTCCACCATCTGTTCTTCTGCGTTGCATTTTTCACATGTGTCAAGTATTTTGGTGGTGGTTGTAGGATTCCAATCATAATATTCACAAAAATAGTAGAAAAGCAATAATGTTTTAATTTAAAGAATTAATTTACGCTGAAACTGTTGAAGATTGCGAAGAGCTATTTTTTCAAATTTCATTTAAAGAAGTAGGCGCTTTTAAATTAATTTCAGGGTGTGAAGTGTTTTTTTCATTCACTGAAAAAAGTTACACTGCTTTTAATTTAGGAATGAGCGATTTTAGTAGAAAATTATTTATTCATTTTTCGTTTTATTTTGACATGAACAAATTACAGATTTCAATAAATAAAGACGTTTCCCAAATTACCAGAACTGACCAACCCACTTGACTAAAATTAAGGCCAACAAAATTCTATACAAAATAGGCTTGGATTTGAATATTCATGAAATTTTAAAAAAATCATATAGACAACTCGTGTTAGCGTGCTTATTTTGCACATTTGTGAAAAAAAGTTGCACTTCTAACACGTGTCGTCTAAATAACTATTTAAGTTTGATAAAATATTTAGAGAAAGCGCAATATAGAAATTTAAAACACCATCTAGTAAATGTATGGAGTCGACGTAAAGAATGGTGTTTATGTTACCGTACGAAAATAATTCTTCTTCTTCCTCTTATTATAGGCCAGTGACCTGTTTTAACCACGAAGTGGTTCTGTGAGCCCTCTTTACCCTTAGGCCGGGTAGGTGGCTAGCCTTGCCCGTCGAAACTGAGGAAGAGTTCCATTGTTAGGGGTTAACGACTACCGCAGATATTAGCGTGGTAGCCGGGGAGCGTACGATTTTTAAACTCTAGAGTCGCCGGGATTCGAACCCGGGCCGGCCGCCTCAGAGGCGAGCATTTGCTCGCGGGGCCATCCGCGAAAATAATAACCCATGGAAATAAATACTAACAACTATGCAGAGGCATCGATAAGGATTTTCAAAGATATAGTTTTGCAACGTTGTCGTGTTTTTAATAATGCATGTGCTCTAATTGACACCTGCTCAAGTTAAACACTTTTTTGCAAAAGCTAAATCAAAGCTTTCGAGAAAAATAGGAGTGCAGCCAACTTCTGTTCGCAGAAAGCCAAGACCAGGTTTAACCAAAGAGCATATAATGAGAAGAGACTCAGCGCTGGGCAGTATTAGCGTATAGCTTAAAAACTCTCCGCCCGCTAGGCTCCCAGGTCTTATCCCTCTCACGGGAGGGATCCCAATTAAACAGCTCGGAGCAAAACCATGATTCTAGAATTCGTTGGTTTAAACTGAAGTGCGATTACTGCGATGTTGCCAAGTTAACACAACCTTCGAACTTAACTTGGGTTACAAAACGCAGGTAGACAAAATTTCTCATTGCCTCTTAGGCAAAACATTGAAAATACGCCGATTTTATAAGCACATAATTCCTAATACGTTTACATCAAGTAACCGTTGGTTGCTTTGAAATATAGCAATTATTTGTTTTTATCGTGGTTTTTGTTTGCATACCTATTTATTTGTAATTGCAATCGCAAAATAAAATAAAACACACTATAATGCGAAATACGCGCGAAATATGCGTTGCCACGTTTGCGATTTGTAGATTTATATTATAAAGTTAAGGGCATTTAAAATCTGTGAAAGGGTAAAGGGTTTATAGTAAGCAGCTGGACCCTATTGACGTCAAGCTGTGCTATCTTGCATACAATGCTTGGGGTTGAAAGAACGGCGCTGCCCTTGTCTCGCCCACGCGTTTAAATGGACAGGAAATGTTTATTTATGACTCTGTAAATTTAATCAGTAATCTATAATAAGATAATTGTGTGCCATTACATGAAAGTAGTCTTTTTTAAACAAAAAATCGTGAAGAAGGTAACACTTTTTTTAAAGCAAAATCTTGAAAAAACAACACTTTTTTAAACTATTTATTTGATTGAAATTGTGAATTGTCAATTTGTCAGTTGAAAATTCTGAAGTCCTTTTCGACACAATTTTGAGTTACAAGAGATCACTATGCAATAAATAACATGTACAGTCGGCGCCTTAGAAATTGGAACAATACTATGATATATTTTGCTTGTATTTTTAAGTGCATAAACTGGGCTTTTGCAGTTGTGATGGTTTTGATTGTTATGTCAAATTTTTATTGTTTGTCAAATATGAAATGACAGCTCACATTAATGAAGTAATCACAGCAAAAAAATAATAATAACTTAAATATTACAACACATGTTACGTGTCCCGATTTCTAAGGCGCCGACACGTATGAAAGCAACTATTTTTCACTCATTTTCTTGCGTTAATCACACTGCAAATTCATGAAAAAAGTATGACTTCCAAAACTAGTTGCACACATAACTATTTAATTTTTTTTATTTGAATAAGTTTCAACGCTCACACTGACAGTCATAAAACGAAATTTGCCTGCAAATGTTACTGCTAACTTTAATAAAACTACGTCTAGGTACTGTTTTTGTAAATTAAAATGCGAATAATTAATTTTTCGTTGACCGCTTGTTAATTCCTAAAAAAGGATGAATTAATATATGTCATTAATACACTGTTTTTGATTAATCCACTCTTTTTCATTAATTAACTGTTTTTGTGATTTTGAGGTTTTGATGATATTTTGCATGGAGGTTAGTTGTATTAATCAAATTTTTCACCACAAAAAAAAATTGTGGCCAACGAAAAAAAATTGCAATCAACTCGTTTGTTAATGGGCGATTAATAATCTCAACTATTAAAGGCACTCACTCGCTATCGCTCGTTCGTGCTTTAAACAGTTTCGATTATTAATCGCCTTCATTAACACACTTGTTGGTAAAATAACTATTCCCACAACAGTTATACAAAAAGTTGGCCAATGATATGTTTTAATAAAAAAGTGTTACGAATACAAGAAAAAAATAAGTAGTTCTTTATTTATTAGCTGTAACTCGCTAGAACGGATAGGTCAATATCTATAAATATATACGTATACGAGAACCGAGACAAATTGTACTTCTGGCTAAAATATGTACTCTTTTCTTTGCTTTTGGGTTAGCCATAAATACTTCATTTTTATTATTAGTAAAAATTGCTGAAGAATGCTTCCCTAATATGAACCACCGATGCCACGTATATAAGGAAAAAATCGATAACATCTTAATTAAGGCTACTAGATATTCTACTTTGTAGCGGCTATTTACATATTGAAATAATTAGACTTCTGGTTGATAATAATATGCCCTTTTGAAAATGGAGAAGTGACCGGTGTTTGCCTACTCTTATTAATTAATTGAACTAACTGCGATGTCTTGTTTATAGTATCTAAATGCTTATCTAAATCAATGCTAATAAAACTATTTTTAGGGCACTCTATAAATTTGATCTTGAATGCATTATATCGAACCAATCATTTGCATTACGTTTGAAATTTTTTCCCAAGAATAATTTAACTGTAAATGTTCAGTTCTTCCTAAATACACAATGGCTTTTGCAACGCAATTGGATAATAATTGGTTTAACTGATGGTCGGCAACGCATACATGCAGGTAGACCTTCCAATAATGAAATTAGGACAATCAAGAAATCGTAAAAGAAAAAAAAGTTTCTCAGAAAATGTGATGCTCAATCGTCCCAATGCAAAACCCATGGGACAAGTCACTGACTTATTATTGTGCTATCTTTTTAATAATGCATGTACGCATATTTTCATTATTATTGTTTATAGTTTAGTAGTTTCTTAAATTTCTATAGAAAATGTGCAAATTTATTTTTAATCCGTATACTAAACGTCACAGCTATTAATAAAACGTTCTAGCTATACTTTGGTTTAATTTGAATATATACACGTGGAAAATAGTGAATGAAATAGCTAATTTGGAAACTAGGATATACGAAATTGATTTCCTTGTTGAAGAGAGTAATGTAATTAGGGATAATGTTATTAAAGCTAATTATATAAATAACTTTTTCCAGAATGTGGGCATTGACATGGCAAAACAAATTAACGTTAGTAACGTTTGTGCTAATAAATTTTGTGACACTTTCAATCCAACACATTAAAATTAAAAAAAAATAGTTATTCAGCTGAAATTGATGGTATAACCAATGATTGTATAGAAACCTTATCTTTATTATTTTAAAATCCATTACTCATATCACTAATTTATGTTTGACGAATGAGAATTACCCGAATGTATTCAAAAGTAGTATAATTATACTGTCGCAAATTCGTCTAAAGTCGGGGTAACTGGCAATCCTTTTAGTCAAAATATACTTGTACACGAAGACTAAAGCTACTGTTGCGAGATATATAAGACACTTAAGTTCAAATACTTGCATTTATTTTCCGCCATTTACAGAACAACTTAAGTTTAACACCGTTACTTATTAACTAACTAAATTCTAAGTCTAGTTTGACCAAGAAAACTGGGTAGGCGTTCTCAAATTTCCAAATAAGCTTATCAGAGCAGTTCTAAATTTTGGACTTCTGTCACATAATAGCTCTATGAATTCGACCAATTTGAGGGTTTCACACGCTAAAATTAGTCAAGCGGTCGACACCTCGCAAATTATCGCTAATAAATTTTTACAACTCTACTAAAACAAATAGTCGGCACGTAGTTCTGCCTATTTTTTCGGCTTACGAGGTAAAGTTTCATAAATTTGCCCTTAATCATTCCGTGGGCTTGGAATATTTCCATCTTCCCAGAGAAAGGCACATTTCTAAAGACCGGTTAAATACTCGCCTGTTGTAACTTTAATAGAACCATTTTGCCTACGAAATTCTACCTAAAAATATTTACGATACAAATTTCTTATGGCTAACTAAAGTACAGTCTATTCGTACAACCGCGTATAGTTCATTTTCATTCAAGAACGCAAAATGTAACAATACTAATACATAAATAAGGAGACAAAACAAGTGTAAATAATTATAGACGAGGGCAGATTTTCCCTCGAAACGTTCGTTATTAATATTTTCGTTATTTAATATTTTTAATTTGCAGAGTGGCGAAATACCCAAATAAGAATATGAATTAATTATAGACTTATTTCATTAAAAGTATAAGCAAAATAATTGAAAAATTTAGTAAAAGTTAGGATGATGAATTTCTTCAACACATTTGAAATATTATCTTTTAATGTTTTAATCAATATGGATTTCCATTTTCGTAATAATGTGGGAACTAATAAAGCAACTTAGAAACTTATAGATAATGTATACAGTAAGTTAGAGACCACTAAAAATACTTTTACTGTGGTCTTTGATCTAGCAAAGGCTTTTGACACGATTTGCCACAGTACCAAAGTACACAGTATCAAAAAATCACCGAATTGGTGAGTAGGAGTACTTCAAAGTACAGTTCTGGGCTCAATTTTGTTTCTCATAAATATCTCGCTGTAATTAAATATCGAAGCTCAAATCACCTCATTTGCAGATGATATAGCCATTATATTTGAAGCAGGTAACAACTGTCGAACTTATACTAAAGGTGGAAAATTAAATGGTTGTGATAATCCATAAATTAAATAGGTATTTCTTATTACCAAATTTGCTCAAAACTAAATTTACATATTTTTCCTACAAACAATTACCTATTCAACCCATTATTTTTATTCATACCTTAAATTACATAAGCAATAATATAAAACATTGTAAATGTATAGGTGTTTACATATACGTAAATCAAAAATGGAATAAACATATCGAAGAACAAGTAATAAGTCTAAGAAAAACTTTATACAAATTCAAATTACTCAAAAATATAACCAAAATAGCAACTATAAAAGATATTTATTTTGATTTGATACAATCCGTAATCCTGCGAGTTGATATTTGTTGCTTTTGAAATTCTGCAAAAAGTAGTTTTAAAAATTATATTTAAAAAAGATTATGGATTCACCACAATAACGTTATTTTTGGAATCTGAAGTATTATCTGTGAGGCAAGTATATGTATTTTCATTAGCTATTTGTTCTTATAAATACCAATATTCATTTACGAGATTTGCTCACAGATATAAAAGCAGAAGTAAGGAAACACTTTTGCGTGTTATGCCAAAAAAGAATCAAAGTCTACTTATTTATTCTCAAAATTATTTAATAACATTCGAAACCAAATTAAATGCTGGGCAACTTTAGCACATTTAAACTTAAAATTAAACAATCGATAAAATGTAAGCCTATGGATTGCTATAGTAGGTATACACTTATTGGATGCGACTTCTTATTAGTACGAGTACTTTAAAAATTCCTTATTTTTTCTATAATACATATAATAAATAGATATTTGATTTTCTGGTTAGTTAATTTGGAAATTTCTAATTAATTTGCTTATGACTTGGCCACACACAAGACTACTTCTTGGTCAGTTTACCATTATTAGTTTTTCTACAAATAAAATAAATAAAAATAAATACATGAATTTATGGAAAAAACCCTATCTCCAAAGTTTCAATAAAATAATTCATTATTAAACATTTGAATTTCTATAGTTGAGTTTGTGAAAGATAAGAGGTTTATGAAGAGAAAGGTAAAAACAACCCATACATCAGTATATCTAAAAGCTAAAATGGACATACATTTTTTTCTAGAATTTCGCCACAAACGGGATTTAAAAAATTAAAAGAAACTAAGAAACCACAAAAGATATTATTTAAAGATGCACTTTATATCACTAAACTACTGGAGGTATTTTTACTACATTCACATTTTCTTCAATCAGGTAAAACGCATTGTAGCGCTACAACGAGGTGTGAATTGTCCTACAAAATCGCCTTCAAAATTGAAGCCAAAACACACCACGATTGAACGCATCAGAGCGCTGTAAAATGGTGTGTTCTGGCTTTACGCGCCCGGGTGCTGTGCACGCTTTGCACCCCAGGCACGGCTCGGCTCTGCCCAAACCCTATGAGCAGGGTTGGGGCCGTCGCAAATTATACATTTGCGACAGTATTTACGACGGTCGTAAGAGTTATTTACTATACAAGTAAGATAAGTGCATCATTAATATAAGTGTAATCACATAAGTATATTAATGAGGCATTATCACATGATTGCCTAATTAACTAAATAAATAAGGTCAAAATGAGCACAGAATTAAATATTTTATTTATTGCAAGATAATCAGTATTTTATATTAATAAATGCACTTGATGTGAGCAGCAGTAACTAATAATTTGAGGGATACAAGTTAGCATAAGATAAGGCAGGTTTCAGAAGGGTTACGTTCAGAGTTTCAGATATGATAAATGTTCGGAAGGGTTAATGCAATTTAATTTGTAACTGACGGATTCGAGACTAGTGAAGTAAAACATAATGTGAATAAAATGATACAGAATGATTTGTTAAGTACAGAAAGTATATGAGCGTTATGTATTAAAAGTGTATAAGCCAGCAAATGACAAATTAGCTGAAAGGTAAACGAAGCAGAGCAAGCAAGCAAGTGTCGAAAGTAAATTAGTCGGAAGCTAAAGGAACTCAAATGTATCAGTGCATTATAAAAAATCTGGTGTGATACACGCACACAACTTCCTTTTACAGTGATCTTATAATTAACCAAAAATTTTATTTTAAATTTTTAAGCATTTGTCAAAAATTTTGAAAAATGACCAGTTCTACAAAAACGGTACAAAATAGAGCGTTAGTTGAAGAGACAAATTTTCTCTAGAATTTTAAGCTGAATTCAAAAATATAATAATATACCGGGTGTTCTATTTAAAATAGGAGTTAATATAAAAACTGTCGCATCTACAGAGTACACAAAACTTATAGGTATATGAAGTTTCAACGCCACACCTCTTTTCGTTTTTGAGATATTCTGTTCACAGACACACAGACACACATAGAGACAGAAAAATATGTTTTTTGGGTTCAGGGGACTCTAAAACGTGAAAATCTGTTGAAAACTCAATTTCCAATTTTTGGGGTGAATCCAATACTTCCTTTATTGTAAAAGGAAGTAAAAATCCAGGTGTGATACACGCACACAACTTCCTCTTACAGTGATCTTATAATTAGCCAAAAATTTTCAAAAATTACAAATTCTACAGGAACGGTACAAAATAGAGCGTTAGTTGAACAGACAAATTTTAAGCTGAATTCAAAAATGTAATAATATACCGGGTGTTCTATTTAAAATAGAAGTATTCAACTGGAATATTACCTATCTCACACCAATACACATTAAAAATGCAATAAATATGTGAAGTTTGAAACAAATCGTTATAGCCGTTTTTGAAAAAATCGAAAAAAACTAAAAATCACAAGAGTAAACACCTACTTCTGGTTATGCGATTTTCTTCAAAATCTTGCTGTCACATCTACATAGTACACAAAACTTATATATGAAGTGACAACGCCATTCTTCTTTTCGTTTTTGAGATAATTTGTTCACAGACAGGCAGACACACACACAGAGACACACAGACCAATGAAAAAAAATATGTTTTTGTTGGTTCAGGGCACTCTAAAACCTGAAGATCTGTTGAAAACGCAATTTTGTAAAAGGAAGTAAGAAAAGTGATTTAAAAGCCGAGCAAAGTGTAGTAACATTTATTCCAAGAAAAAGACAATTGTAGTAGTTATGCTCAGTCCGAGTTGAACAGCTGTCGTGAACGCATGTGTTAAACTTATCGTTGTGACCGCTGTGATAACTTTCATCACGTGCCGTATCGTGAGTAAACATTCGTTTTTCGCATAAACATTGTTATTTTAAATTCTAAATAACTCAATAAATTAGGCAAATATTAAGAAGGGCTAGTCGGAGGGCCTACACACCTAACAAAATTTCATTTACCGTGACTAATACAACAAACAAGCGCGATAGCTCCAGTTTATCGCTATCCATCGAACCTAGCAAGAGATATTTATTCGAAAGAAATAATTTAATTACAAAGAATAAATATTGTCTCCTCAATAACGCAAAAGATCAACAACGATCCTCGAAACCAAAAAACATGGTTGCTGATCTACTAACTACACGCAAACCAAAAATCCCCTCAATATATCTTCATTATGCTACCAATTATCAAAAAGTACTAAAAGACATCGGAAATATTGTTAATAAAGAGTTTACAACTATAACTAAAGGTCAGTTATTTAGAATTAACTTAACCTGTAGCGATGATTATCGAAGCTTAACTAAATACTATACCAAAAACGACCATACCAACGAAACATTCAATCTCACAGAACTCAATTGCTGTATAAGTTCGGTGGAACCTAGAAAAAAAACAGTGGATATTCCACAGTGTAAGCGATGTCAGAGATACGGACATACGTAAACCTATTGTAAACTGGAGCCGAGATGCGTTAAATGCACAGGAAACCATTTATAAAATGACTGTCCAATAAAACCAAAAGACAAATCACAATACGTAAACTGCGGAGCAGAGCATTCAGCTAATTATAGAGGTTGCATTTGCTTCACAAAAACTTTCAACAGAGCAACTAGTAATACTTCAACAATCAACCAAAACAACACTCCTAATCGCCCACACTACACCAGAATAATAACCAACAGATCATACAGAAACGCTACTATCGGAACGCAAAATAATAGTGCCAACTCAAACAACAGCAACACAGACCCCTGACACAAAATAATTAATACTATCATAGACCTAATAATACCCCACTTAGATAAAATCATGCCATATCTCACAACATTAATTCCAACACTGCTTCAACATGGATCCAAGTAAAAAGCTTACTATTTACAATTTAACAATTATAAACTGGAATCCAAACGAAATTAAATTCCAGAAATCGTCATTTAAAAATATTATATCTAGACACAACGTTGATATCGCCTGCGTTTCCGAAACACACTTGATCGAAAATGAAACTTTAAAGTACCCGGATATATAGTGTACAGGAAAAATTGCCCAGGAGCAATTGCTTCCGGAGGAGTCGCAATTATAGTCAAACGTAAATTAACGCACTTCTCATTGCCAAACCTAAAACTGCAACATCTAGAAGCAACAGCTATACAATTGCAACTTAATGACAACACTAGGGTGAAAATAGTTGCCGCTTATAAACAGCGAAATAAGAAACTAGCAGAATAAGATCTCAGAGACATATTTATAAACGACGAAATCACGTTGCTTATTGGAGACCTAAACTGTAAAAACACCATATGGGGCTGTAAAGTCAACAATCCAGATGGGGTAAAATTAAATAACTGGACATCAACACTAGCGGTTCAAATATCTACACCAACAGAACATACATATCATCCCTACCGCAGAGACCATCAATGGGATATACTGGACATAGTGCTACACAAAAATTTCACGAAACGAATATACCAAACCGTCCTTACAGAACTGGATTCAGACCACATACCAGTTTTAATATCTTTTCTTCATGCACCTCAGTACTCACCACCAATTCCAAAGTTATTACAAGGAATAATAGATTGGGATCTCTTCCAGAGCAATTTAGACAAGAATATCACGACACCCAAGAACCTACATATTACCAAAACAATTAGGGAAGCAATAGTTAGCTTTACAAATTCTATAAAAACCAGCCTTAAACAATCAACAATTAAGCAAAATAAGAAGCGAAACTATGACTATACACAACCACCCTATGCAATCCTAGAACTAATTAAAACAAAAAATTAAACTCGCCGGGCGTGGCAGGCATCAAGAAATCTCGCTTTAAGAGCCCGACTTAATCAATTGATTCATCAAGTAAAATGGGAACTGGACAATTACAAAATAAAAAGCTATGAAAAATACATACAGCAATTTGAAACGCGAGACCTTTTGTTGTGGCAAGTCACACACAAAATACTAAAAAAAACAGTGTTAATTCCACCACTTACCGACAACGACAAGGTATACTCCTCTGACCAAGAAAAGAGTGAAGTAATAGCCACGCAGATAGAAAAAACTGCACAACAGCAGATGTGACTCATCAAAATGAAAACCGGGTAGATAAAATCACAAACTACTTACGCAATCATTTACCACAACTCCCAGTGAAAATCCAGCCAACATCCCCACGTGAAATGCAGGGGTTTATTAAAGACCTTCAAATCAAAAAATCACCAAGACCATACAAGATCCCTAACATTATTTTAAAAAATTTTACGAAAAAAACGTTGGCATTCCTATGCACCATAATGAACGCTTGCTTAAGACTATACTATTTTCGCGAGGAATGGAAGTTCGCGCACATTCTGCCCTTTCATAAACCATGGAAGGAGAAAACGAATCCCAACAACTACAGACCGATAAGCCTTTTATCGGCAACCTCCAAGCTATTTGAGAAAGTAATCCATGCAAGACTGCAGGCCTTTGTTACCAGTAAGAATATACTCCCGGCATTTCAATATGGGTTCCGCAAAAAGCACTCGACGGTACATCAACTCTTCAGCGTAACAGAAGCGATTGAAAAAGGGTATGAAAACAAAAAGTACGTGGTAGTAGCCTTCCTTGACCTACAGCAAGCATTCGACAAAGTATGGCAAGCAGGTCTGATTCACAAATTACTAAAAATTAACACCCCACACTACTTAACTAAAATAATAACATAATTTCTTAAATATAGAACATTTGCAGTGCAAGTAAACTCCACCGTCTCTACCACAAGAAACTTGGCAGGTGTACCGCAGGGTAGCTTATTGGGGCCGGTGTTATTTAATATTTACATTAGTGACCTTCCAAAAACAATAAATACAAAGGTAGCATTATTTGCCGATGATACTGCTATAGTCGCTCAAAATTATAACCTGGAAACAGCTAGCTCGGATGTACAAAAAGTGGTCGACCAATTAACAGAGTGGTGTAGCAAATGACGAATTACAGTAAATCCAGCAAAATGTAAAGCCAAGATTTTTACACTTAGAACAATCGATAACCCATCCACGCTGAAAATTTGTAATAAAACCATTTATTGGAACCCACGCAATTCAGCAGTCAAATATCTAGGACTGCATCTCGATCGACGTTTGAAACCAATACTATGCACGCTTAGCGCTACTGTACCCAATTATAAACAGACAATCCAAGCTGAAAACAATGCTCACTATTAATATATAAAGCCATCCTGAGACCTATTATAACCTACACATGTCCAGTATGGAATAATACACCAAAGACGCAAATGCTAAAGTTACAAGTACTCCAAAACAAAGTACTACGCACCTTGGTACGTGAGAAATTATCAAATCCATGAAGAACTTGGAATGCCTACTCTTGATCAACACATTAAAAAAGTGACTAAAAAGTTCTTTGCGAATATTAATACATGTGCCAGTGCAACGTACTACAACAGTGGACAAAAAAAAATCACAAACGGCTAAAGCATGTCCTACTTGTAGATATGCTCTCAAACCCCGAGGACTTCAGTGATAGTGAACAACAATAAGTTGCAGTGTCACTTTAGCAACGTAAATTAACCACCGAGGGGCGGTTGTCCGCTGACCTCGTAAGACTATTTAAGATATATGTATTATGCAATAACAGTACCATGTATAACAGTTAGTGTGTTGGGCTGGTTGAATTTATAAAAAAGTTAGGCAAAGACATGGCATCAAAACTGTAGTCCATTAGGTCATACATGTTGTCAATCCTAATTTCTTTTATAAAAATTTAAAATTTAGTTGCTAAGTTTTGAGACAGTCCTTTGTTTAAAGATTACCAAACAAGCTTGTAAAATACATTTTATCGCATAAAATTATAAATAAAAAATATTTTGTAATACCAGTTGTGTGTAAAGCTATTCACCAGTATGCAGGGCATCTTTGGGTATAGTTTGCCATGTGTTAAGAATCCCAAGTGTAGCAGGTTAGCCAGCAGCAAGATTCGTCCAAGTGCGAGTAACTTCGGGGGCCCATTTCCATAAGCAAGCAGCATCGCCCAGGAAAAGTAGTGTCTGCTACATGTACCTTCAGCAGTCTGTGGGTGTAGAAATTTCAACCAACAAGCCTTTCCCAAGTGCGTTAATTCCTGTAGCGTCATTGGAAAGCGTATCCAGCGTCCGAAAGGTCACATTAGAAACAAAACGGGGTTATCAGTTGCTACGTCACAGAGTTAGTCGTATTTATCTGATGCCTCCTTGCTATTTTGGTGTTTAAAATTAAATTTTACGCTGCTTGTTACGACCACAGATCATTTTGTCATGGCAGTCAACTTTAGAAATTAGCATTGTCAGATGAAATTGTGCATTTGCCCTAATAACATTGAGAGTAATTGTCATACAACGAGTTATTTGTCATACAAAGTTTCTTTTTTTTAATTTTATGAACCAACACCCTGAGTTAAGATTTGCTTCATGGTCACCGGAGCTAAACCCTAATTTATTGCAAATAGATAAAATATGGAATGAGCAATAAACCATTTATTTGTGGTAATAAAAATTACATTATTTTAATTTGCCCTGAGTTTGACAGGCAAAGTTCTTAATTGACACTAATACATTTTATAAAGTGTAGTATCCTTTGCCATAATTAATTATTATATTTAAAACAATACTATTATTATATGATTATCGGCGAAGGCTACACTACAACTGTCCAAAATTGAGAAAAGTGCATTAAGAAAAATGTCATTAATTTGGCACTATTTTCGTTAGGTAATAAAGAAATTACGCCACTAGTGGTGTGATGGAAGTTCAATCTAATTAGCTTCATTAGCTAACGGAAATAGCGTGAAATGAATCCCGTAATAAGTCATTATCAAAGCAGTTGTAGTTAAATGTATTTTACGACATGGCCATTTTGTTACATTTATGACACGAAATTTATTACAATTGCAACATAGCTAAAAATAAAACTGAAATTTGTGATTGCTTTATTGCAAAATTGGAATGTATTCCTTGTTTTTTGTTAATGTAATTTTGAATTTTTATAAAGTAGATAGATGTCAAGATTCAAGATGTAAATATTTTTTAATTAGCATTTGCCTGGTTTAGACTCGAACTTGATAGTAAGGTGATAAGATGATTAAGAATAAAAATGGTTTAGTAGAGATCGTTCATTTAAATTTGACGTCGAAGTCGGCGCTGAAGAGTTTATTGAGAACGTACCACATCAGATGTTTCAACCGAACGTCACTTTGCGTTTGTTGTCATTTAGTAAATTGTGTATTCCGTTAATGAAATGTACTTAAGTACAGTACAGTTTGTTTTAATAATTTGAACTAAAACAGAATATTTCTTTACAGAATATCAGCTTCTCTAAACAGACAGACGTATTCGGTAATCTCTACCAGTCAGTTATTTGTGTTTGGTAATGTAACCTCTTCAATTAAAATGGTTTTGCTACAAGAACATAAAATTTTTATGATCGTATCCTATTTTCGTAACGGTCGTCGAGTTGAAGGCATATAGCAGTACTCAATCCATAATTGCTTTGATTAGTTTTGGCAGAAATTTCTAAACCTTGCGTTGCATTATAACACTTTTTATTGCTTTTGAATCACTGTATTGAAGTTTTTCTTGGGACTGGTTCCGTTTCGCGCAAAGAAGGCAGCGGTTATCCTCCGAGAAGAACGCCAAAAGTAATTGAAAATGTAAGACAGATTATGGAAGATACTTCTCAAGCCTCTGTACGCTATTTGTCTTAACAAGTTCAGTTGGTAGTTGGCACCTGCCACTAAATATTAAAGAAAGACGTCCACGTCTATCCCTACCGTTTGCAGTCTGGACAACAATTACACGAAGCTTATTATCAGCGTGTCGAATATTGTCAGTGGTTTCAAAATACCCGCAATGACGACTTATTGGAGAACACTTTTTTCACTGACGAGGCCTGGTTTTATTGAGATGGATACATTAATTCGCAAAACAAGTGGTGGAGTTTAGAGAAACCTAATTTTATGGTAGAGACCACTCTCCATCCTCAAAAAGTAGGAGTGTGGGTGGTTATTTCAAGGCGTAGAATAATTGAGCTATACTTTTTGAAGGTAAATGTAAGACAAGTGTTTATTTGTTGAAAAATCAACGACGAATTTTTTCAGCCACTTTGACTGCCGAAAGGTATCGAGAAGAGCTTTTACGACCCTTTTTTTAAGAGCTCCATGACGATGAACACAGTTTGATTTTCTCCACTGCATGATACCTTAAATATGATACAAGAATTTTTCGACATACGGATTATTAGTCGAAATGCTAGATCTTGCGACCTCTCGTTATGCGATTTCTTTCTGAGGTCGTATTTAAAGAACTCCATTTTCCAGCAACCAATACATGACCTAAATAAACTGCGACACAGAATATTGGACAAAATTAATGAAATTAATCGAACATGTTAATAAATGTCAGCAACGGGATTGTGCGAAGAGTTTCAGCGTGCATTGCCATAAATTACAGTTTTAGTTATTACCATTTGATGGAAATGTAGGTTTGGAAAGTTAGCTTTAAACTTTTGCATTTGAATGCGTTCTTGTTACTAAATCTGTTTATAAAAGTAGGGTTAGTTACGTTCTGTGATATGTTCACAATGAACTTTTTAGCGCCGACTGATAGTATTTTATAGTAGCATATTTAAAGTAAAGTAAAGTTAAATTGTACAGTAAAATTACATTATTACATTTCATTACATTATTAAATAAAAATGAAAATCAAAAGAAGTATGAAATCCCGTGAAAACCAAGAAAAGCCTGTGTGCGTGTATTCTAAATAATAAGATATCTTTGAGGTTCATTTGTACAATACAATTTAATAACAAGAATATTAAGTGGATAGGAGATAAGAGATGCAGCCAGAACGCCGTTGGAG
Source organism: Agriotes lineatus (assembly GCA_940337035.1). Lineage (NCBI taxonomy): Eukaryota > Metazoa > Arthropoda > Insecta > Coleoptera > Elateridae > Agriotes > Agriotes lineatus. The sequence goes on along the minus strand of CALNHX010000720.1, from coordinate 129,442 downwards.
TCTATTTCAATTTTAACTAAATATACCTATCTTGTAATAATTGTCTAAAATAATGTATTAACCAGTCACACACACTTGTATTAAAGGCTCTATAGTTTCTTATATGGTTAATATTTAAGGCTCTGCTTTACTTAACCGTAGAATTGCGAAAGATCTTTGATTTTTATTATAATATAAAAATGTTGCTCGGTATTCTAAAAACCGAGTCGATGGTTAAACTTGCTTAGTAGGCGATTTACAAAGGGGAGTCATAAAATATTCTGAAAGTTTTAAATTAGAATCTTGCAATTAACAAAAAATCTAAAACAGTTTTTAGCTGTATTTTTTTTTTTAGTTTTGGACAACAGTATTAAATTTTATATTGGGATGTAACTGCTGTAATTATCTAGGGAGGTATTACAATATATGTCTTACAAGTGCTTCAATTTCGGATGTATTTGTAAAAAACTAAATACAAGTTAGGCAACCAACACTACAATTCACCTTTCAGGTTCCTCACAATTTTCACTATACTTGGCTTTATTGAAAACTACGCTCCTTTTAAAATGCACATAACAAACCTTTTGTGTCTATTAATTTCCTTCGGTCTGGCTTTACATTATGCACAAACCTTTTCTTTTATTATTTAAATTTATTTAAAAGTCAATTTCGAACCCTGTGAAAATGTCAATGCATTTAATATTTTACTGTAGTTTAACATTGCAATTACATAAAACATCCCAACTCTGTGCTTATTGAATCGGTCATTATCCTGCACTGCAAACAGAGTCAAGTTGTGGGCCTAATACCATTTCAATTTATGTTCTAAATTCGTATATATTAAAGGATTTGGTTAATATAAATAATGGTTGTTGGTTTGCTAATACACTTATCCACCTTAATTTTCACAGATTTCTTATTCACACACTATTTTATTCCGTGTAATAACTGAGTATAATATGGCGGTCATTCAACCTATTACGTTTACTGCGGTGCGGCTGAAAATTAAAAGCAGTGTTGCCTTGCCGTAGAGCGGGCAAAATTCATTTTAAAAATAGTTGAAATAACTCAAAATAACTTCTTTTCTTCAAAATAAATAGATAATTAGAAGTTTAGTTTCTAGTTTTATTAAATATAGGCAGTATTAGTATAGATCGTCACATTTTTTTATTTGTACCCTATATTTTTGCGCCGTGTGGGGTCCGGCGCCGGGCTTAGACCCGTAGAATAGTCCCACGGTATGTCCTGCCTGGCGTAAGAGGCGACCTAAAAGGACAGCACACACATTTACACATACACCCAATAAACACATCTACACAACATGTACACGGGGGCAGGGAAGACCGGTATCTCCGTTTTTCAAGAAGTATCGAGGCGGGGCCCTGGTTGGGTTGATCTGGCAGTGGTAGCTGGCTTAGAAACCAGGTATGGCACACCTGGGCCGACGGGTAGTATAGGGGCCCACCCTTTCCTAACCAGCGTAGGGGGCTGCCCTTTCAACCGTCGAAAAATCCCGTGATATGTAGTAGTGCCAGGTGGTGTCTGGAATAGGGCCCTGCTGCGTATCTCGGGGGGCTTCGTCAGCGGCGGCCCAGACCTCCTAATTGAGACCAGCTCTGCCATGATACTTCACGGAAACTGGAACACGGAGGACCCCAACCCCAAAGCAATCACTCATACTACTTCACGCACACTAACACAGAACAAGCACAAACAGAAACAAAATACACACCATCCCCAAAAACCAATAATATGGAAGACGAACTAATGGACCACGATCCCAACGTGCCACAAAACACGGAGCACCCTAGCTCCAAAAAAGTAAAAGAGGAAGGCTCCGAAATAAATTCGGAGAAAGAGGAACTGCTTCTCGGGTCATCAGCCAGCGAATCCGAGGGGGAGACTAGCGTTTCCCCCATGGATAAAGCGGCTAGGGAGGCCCGCCGCAAACAGAAGCGAAAGGAAAATAAGCGGAAGACCAGAACGCTTAAAAGGCGAGAAGAGAGGGCAAAACGGAGGAAACTGCGGGAAGGCCAGGGTCCATCGGCCCAGGCAAGCCAGGCAGAACACTCATCCCAGGAAGCGGCTGACAAGGGTCCTAGGGAAGCAAGTCCAGGCGACTCTCCAAAGAGTGGCCAGGGCCAGCAACCTAGGGGCCCATGTAAGCTGCAGAGACAGCCCTCGGGAAAAATAAGAGGTCCGGAGGCGAGGAGAGCAAAAGGGGCTGCGGCACGCAAACCCATAGAGCTCATCATGCACTCCATGGGACGAGTCAGGGTAACGGAAGGCCAACCACTAAGAGTGGAGCAATGGAGGCATGTTCAGTCGACAGGAGGACCAGGAGGGTGATTCTTGACCTTCATGGTCATCGGAGATACTGTCCGAACTCTGGAGGAGTCTGGGTGGCAGCTTTACTATCAGTTGGTTACTCTCGCAGTGCGAAGGGTTCCGACGTGGAGCGGAGCAGTCCGCCAGGACTCTTCTGAGGCCGGCGTGTCAAAGCAGGCCAAGAAGGATAACTGAAAGGACCACAGCCTCCACACCATTAACTCCCCATAATGGATTTACTGCGGGTAAGTCTGATCAATCTTCAGCACAGTAGGGGCGCTACGGCAAAGCTGATGAGCGCCCTAACTGGCAGGAGAAAAATAGTCCTCATTCAAGAACCGTATGTTTACAGGAATAAGGTCAGGGGACTGAGGATGGCCAACTACGATGTAGTGGTTGGAGAGGAAGTAAATGATCGACCCAGGACCTGTATCATGGTGTCCAGGGATCTCAGCATGGTACCACTACCGCAGCTGGAAACCAAGGACCTCACTGCAGCGGTTCTGGAGTATCAGGTAGGTAGTAGAAACCACAAGGTAGTAGTAGGAAGCGCGTATTTTCCCTCGGATGACCCGCGTATACCTACGGAGGAATTCGAACGCTTAATATCGTTTGCGAGAGATAAAGGTCTTCCGGTAATTGTCGGATGTGACGCCAATGCACATCATTCGGTGTGGGGGAGCTCAGACATTAACCCTCGGGGCGAAACGCTACTAGAATATTTGGCGTCCACGGATCTTGAGATAATGAACAAAGGTACAGAGCCCACTTTTGTCAATAGCATCCGAAAGGAGATAATTGACATTACAGTGGCCTCTAGGTGTTTTTCAATCAATATTGAGAACTGGAAAGTGACGTCGGATATCGTGACATCTGATCATCGTATGATCAGAATGGAAATGAATTCCGACAAGCCTCTGGAAATTCCCTACCGGAACCCCAGGGCAACAGACTGGGAAAGTTATCGTTCTAGTCTCGTTCGCCAAGGAGGTCAACCAGAGAAAGGTATATGCACAAAAGAACAATTAAGTAAAAACGTAGAGCAACTGGCAAGTAAAATTGTCTTAGCTTGTCCTCTCAGGGAGGCTCGAGTTCGTAGGGTACCATGGTGGACCGGCACTCTAGCCGATCTGCGCAAGGAATCCAGGCGAATCTTTAATCGAGCTATCAGAGAAGGGACACAGGCCTCATGGGCACTTTCAAAATGGCCAGGAATAGGTTTAAAAATGAGTTAAAGCGCAGCAAAAGATCTAGCTGGCAGAAATACTGTGCAGAGTTAAACTCAGTATCAGACTCTGCTAGACTGATGAAAATCTTAAGCCGCGAAACTAGCCAAACAGTAGGAGCGTTAAAAAAGGTCGATGGGATGTGGACAACATCCAGAGAGGAGTCTTTACAACACCTTCTGGAAGTCCACTTTTCAGGAGACGGCGCCATCCAATTAGCACCCATAGCGGAACAGGAACCAGTTCCTATAGAGAACTGGCAGTTCGCTGAGGGAATTATAACGGAAGGTGCAGTCACATGGGCAGTACAGGAGTTTGATCCCTTTAAGTCGCCGGGGCCAGATGGGATCTTCCCAGCATTGCTTCAGAAAGGCCTGGATATCCTTCTTCCACATATAGTAAGGGTATATAGGGCCAGCGTAGCAATGGGATAGGTCCCAGAACAGTGGAAGGCAGCCAGAGTGGTTTTTATTCCCAAGACAGGAAGGGAGGACTACACAACTGCCAAATCATTTAGGCCCATTAGTCTTACATCCTTTCTTTTAAAGACCTTGGAAAGGATCATTGATAGGCATCTAACGGAAAGGGTAATAAGATCACACCCATTCCACAGGAATCAGCACGCATACAGACGTAGAAGATCGACCGAAACTGCACTCCACGCTGTCGTGCACAAGGTCGAAAGGGCACTACACTATAAGGAAGTGGCCCTTGCAGTACTTTTTGACATTGTTCTGGTCAGTTGGGTGAGAACAGCACTGGAGCAAAGAACAGTGACAGCAAACCTAGGGGACTGTTCAGTGAGGGCCAGGGTGACGGGAGGTTGCCCACAAGGCAGTTGCCTCTTACCTCGCCTGTGGTGTCTTATAATGGACGGTCTACTGGGATGCCTAAAGGAAGAGGACTTCTATGCACAAGCATACGCAGACGATGGACTGGTAATTGTTACTGGCAGGTTTCTAAACGTCGTTTGCGATAGAATGCAGGTAGCTTGCAGGATTATTGAAAGATGGTGTGAAGAGAAAGGTCTCTCAGTAAACCCACTAAAGACTGAGATCATTCTCTTCACAAAAAGACTAAAACTTCAGGGTCTGAGGATACCCATTATGTACGGAAGACCACTTGCATTAGTGCAAGAGGTCAAGTACCTGGGAGTAATCCTCGACAGCAAATTAAGTTGGAGGTCGCATGTCGACAGGACGGTGAAGAAGTCGACAACGACCTTATGGCAGTTGCGCAGAGTTATAGGCAAGAACTGGGGAATAAACCCCAAGATTCTGCACTGGCTCTACACATTGGTAGTAAGGCCAAGAGTTCAGTACGGCTCAGTGGTCTGGTGGCCTAGTGTAGAGCGCCCCAGTATTTCCGTAAGATTGGCAAAGGTCCAACGACTAGCCTGTCTCGGAATTACAGGGGAAATGAGGACAACCCCAACAGCCGCACTGGAGGTAATATTGGGACTCCCGGGCCTCGACACTTGGGTAAAGAGAGAGGCCATGGCTACCCACCTCAGAATGCGGGATACGGGGCTATGGAATGACCAGGGAGTTCGCACGGGCCATGCTAGGATCGCCGACATGGCTGCTAGAGAAATACCTCTATTAGCCTACAGGGTAACCGAAGCAGAGGACCAGCGAGGAAAAGTGGAAAGGATGCAGGGGCTGTCGTCAGGCAAAGTACCACATAGCGGGATTTGATTCAAAGAAATCGGCCTGGCTAATGGGAAGGAGCTGAAGAACCACAAATCTTTTGATAGGGATCTTGACAGGCCACTGTAAACTAAAGAGACACCTAACACTGATAGGAGTAGAGGAAAATCCCATCTGCCCAAGATGTGGGAGGGACGAGGAAACGTCCTTTCACTACTTGGGAGAATGCGAAGCGTACCAGCGACTGAGGTATAGAATCTTTAGAGCACCTACGCTTCGAATGGAAGAGTTGAACTCCGTATCCTGGGCCGAAATTCTGATCTTCATTAGAAAATCAGGAAGGTTTAAGCAGGGAGAAGAGCCCATCGAAGAGGACGATAATGAAGGCGGTTGATGGGATGGCATGGGGTTGACAAAAAGGGCCTATGGTGGCCTACTTGGTAGACTTCGGTCTCCCCACAACTACTACTACTACTACTACTACTCTTTTTTCAACTATTTATTAATTGATTATAGATAATATATTGTAATGAATGCCGTGATGTGTAAAGGTTATTTTAAATTAGAAAATTAATTATTAGGGCAAATCACCACACAATTCTCAGGTTACTTTATATTGTGCTAACTTTGCCTGTCAGTAATTCAAGCTAATTAAAAATGAAATGCATCAATTAATGTTCGAATAGAATGGTTAATTGCCCCTCTTTATATTTTATTGACTGTAATACTTTATAGGCTAGCTCACGGCAAAACACAAAACTACTTAATCTCAGGTTAGGTTTAGAATTTGACTATATTCAAAATTTATTTTCGTTGTAGGCTGTTCGTCTCAAATTAGTTCACATGCGCACTTTTAATACGTATTACTCGTAACCTCACAAGCTGACAGATGAACACATAAAGCTGTTTGTGCAGTATAGCTATTATTTGAACATTTAAATAATGAAATTGGGCGAAGAAACGTCAGGTAATTTATTTGAATATTTCCTGTTAGCAACAACTGACACGAATTTGTTAATAGCTGTGACGTAATACCGACGCCAAAAGTAACTTTTGTTTTACTTCCTGTAAAATAGCTTGATTCTGCCCAAAACCACAAAATTTACTGACGCCATCCAATTTGTGAAGATTACGGCGTAGCTGGACTCTTGTAAATGCGATATACTTCTTTTGCAGGCTTTATTCTCGGAGTTCAATAACTTTCCCGAGTTCTCAATACTCAATTATAGCTAGGTCGTACGTAAGAAGTTTTGCCAGAACTTGGACCGACGAAGGTGCAGGTGACGGCGTTGGAGTTTTGCTGTTGGAGCCGCTCCCCTGGTTGCAAATGCTGGTTCCGAATGCTCTTGCAGACCCTCTAGATGCAATGGAAAGCTAACCCCTGGTTTCCGCAGTTTGAATAGACTGTAATAAACGTTCAGAAATCTCAGGTGCTCGGCTGCTGTTCTTGAATCGCAGATAAATCGGAGAATTTTTAATTTTATCGTTGCTGCAACTTCCACAAACTTCCACAGCTGGGTAACCACTTGGTTAATAAACTGGTACACTTTTATATTGTTAAAACACTTTTATTTGGTTCAATTGTTCCCTCTTTATTAACAAGAAAACAGCATCACGTTGCTATAACACCGTGATTTGCTGATGTTAATTTTAAAATTAATTTTGATAACAAATACACATAAACGGAGTAAAGTTTGATTACATGATTCTTAATATTAACATTTTCTTAAATCTAAAAATTGTCTTATGCTTATTTCTAAAATTGTTCTTTCTCGTTACACACACATGTTTTATAAATCACTACTCTGCTTTTGCACTTTGTTTTTATTAACGCACTGGTATTCGAGTTCACAATTTTTACACGTCACTTGCTTTTCTTCTCTTCTGTTGCCTAATTTGTGGATTGCTCTTTGCAAATTCTATTATATCCTTATCTTGCTTTTATCTACCTTTTAGATTGCTCGTCTTTTCACCGGTCTGTGCTTTTATTAATAAATACGCTCATTTAGTATGCACATAACAAACCTTTTGTGTCAATTAATTTCGTTTGTTCTGGATTTAAATATGCACAAACCTACCATTTTAATTATATTACCTTATTCAAACATCAAATTCAAACCCTCTCAAATATGCTTTGCTTATGCGTGCTTTTATCCGTCTAATTACTGCTTTTTGCATCTCAATACCAATGCATTTAATACTTTTATTACTGTTTAAATTGCAATTACATAAAATATTTTAACTCTGTGCTTTATGTAATTGGTTAAATATTTCGCACTGCAAACAGAGCCAAATTGTGAGCTTAAAACTATTTCAATATATACCAATCTATAAGAAATCTTATTTTCTTTAAATTAGAGCTCTTGATATTTTTCCGAAAAATTAAGTTTCCGAGAAAATTGCGACAAACTACAAAAATGTACCTTTGGGGGGTGGTTTTGGGGTGGTTTTTCAGGGAGGATCCCAGGGCCTTTATCCTATTTTTTTAACCCCCCAATATACCCATTTCCAGTAAAGGTCAAACTTTAACACGCATGGTAACTCACAACTCATTTTTTTATGGGAATTAATACCTATTAATAGTTATTTCTCAACACTACTACAAAAATATTCTTAAAGTAAATTTGTGTATTAACTTTCTAATTAATGAGTAAAAAAGAATCATCGATTTTACTAATAGCTATAGATCCTGTAAAATATTAATAACATTTCCTAAAGGAGGCTATTATTTGACACTTTCCATATGTCAAGAGCATGTTATTGCATACTATGCATGCATCTAACGGTAACAAGTGGTAGTGCAGATCATTGTGAGTCAACAAATTCATATCAATATAATTATATTCAATTAGCATTTATTAATAATAAGTTACATCGCTACAACTCTGAAACAAAATCAAATCGAACCCATGCTGATATGAACTTTTTCCTCAAAAACTGGCCTTTCCTATTATCTATTTGATATACGTCATAAATTATCAGCATACCTAAAATAATTGGAAATAAAATTTTAAAATCAAACTCAAAATAAAAATTAGTTTATTACGTTTTGTTTCTATAAATTGCTATTTTTTAATAATTTTTTTATTGGTAATTCTGCTTGCTAAATTTTCATTTGTAGCTCATTCCGCTCTGCTTCCATAGCCATCCTTGCCTGCGACTCCTCTTTGGACAGTTCAATTTGTAATTGAACAAGCTCTAACTTGTTGTCGGCCGATGTGGAACATTTTTTATTTGTTTCGGCTGCTGGTGACGATACAGAATGATACTTTTTAATATTTGGCCAACGTCGGCTAGCCATTGAAGTATTTAATACGTCTTCTGTAGGTACCTAAAGAAGCATTACATTTACAAATTTAAAGTAAAATTGTATTTATAGAATACATACTTAACTCTGTATTTAGCATAGGTGGTGGGGGTCCCCTAGTATAATTGAAGTAAAATTACATCTGTTGGAAAATGGAAAAGGAAGATAGAGGGTGTGTAGGGGTGAAATAAAATATACTGTATTTGTAACTAAACCTTCAAACATGGCTAAGTTTATTATTGAATATAAAAAAGTGCAAGATATGTAATTACAAAAATAAATGAAATTGTTTATAAAAAGTACAGATGTATTTACCAAAAATAAATTAAATTGAAATGAATAAATGACTTTAATTTTTATTTTAAAAATTAAATTGAATACTGTTCGCGAATACATAATAAAAATTTGGAAAGGAAGTTGATAAAATTGATCATATTGCGCCATAAAAATTCGTTTAACACGTTTAACCTTGACTACCACTATAGTGGTACCTTCGGTATACAATAATGTACTGACTACCACTTTACTGGCAAGAATTTCTATCTCGTTTAAAGTTTAATACTTCATATTTTTATGTCGGTCCTGAAGGAAACACGGCAGTTGCTCACTGGATATGTTGAAGGTCCGTAAAATCACGTGGTCTGCCAGTGTAGTGGTATGATATGTTTTTCGGACTTTTTCACTGTCTAGGGTGTAAATCACTTTCGGGAATTTTGATCTACTCCCGTCTTCATGTGGGCTTGGTTAGTCCTGAGAAAGGCTGATATTGTACGTTTTTCTACGTAAATTTGTGCCTCCCCCGGGGTTTGAACCCGGGACCGCTGATCACTGTAATTACTAGTCTGCCACTCTAATCACTAGGCCACCAGGGCGGTTATATATTTTAGTTGTAAACTTATATATATCTTACCGCTGAATGCGCAGTAGACTATTTTTGTAATTCTCTGCGCAGTAGTGGTATCCACATGGGCTTTAGTTCTGCGCTAGCCTGGCTAATTGGTTCTACTGCCAGCGCTATATATGTAGCTTCTTTCAGCTTCCTACGGAATCTGTTTTCCTCTTTAGCTACAATTGATGCGTTATCCCATTGTATGTGGTGGTCTTCGCTCCAGACGTGTTCTGCGATCTTGGATTTAATGGTTTCTAACATTTTTACGGTGTTCCGATAATCTCACTCGTAGGTGTCGTTGTGTTTCCCCTATGTATTGTCTTATACACTCGCACGCTACGCTGTAGATACAGTTCTTTGAACTCTGATCGTCGTTCTGAGGCTTGGTATGCGTCATCATGCCTCTTAGAGTTGTTGTGGACTTGAAGGCAGTTCTTATATTGAATCTGTTTTCGATTCTTCTCAGTTTGTAGAAAACTCCTCGGATGTATGGTATTACGGCCGCGGTTGTTAGCTCCGTTTTCTCATCCTCTGCCGGTGTTGTCTTTCTGTCCATCTTTTATAGCGTTTGGTTTAGAGTTCTTTTTGGATTAGCTTGCAGCATTTCTGTGATTATCTCAATTTCCCGTTTAAGGTCTTCTTCCTCCGAGCATATGGTCTTGGCTCGTCTATATAGGCATCTCGCGACGCCACGTTTCACGCTCTTGTGGTGGTTAGAATCGTAGTGTAGGTATCTCCTCGTATGGAAATGAATACATTCTCGACCGCTGTGTAGGTAGGGACAATGGAAATCTCGTTTATCCATTCATGCGCGATCCATTCCTGACCGCTGAGTAGGTAGGGACACTGGGAATCTCGTTGATCCATTAATGCGTGTCACAACCTGTCATATCATAATTTAATAATTTTTCCAATTATTGTTTAGAATAAAGTGGTTGCGAATAAAATAGTATACATACCACGGTGAAAAGTTTCCACCTTGGTATGTAAGATACTATTAATTCACTAGAGAATTACAAAAGTTTAATTCACTAGAGAATGAAGAACAACATATTTTTATTATTTCTACAAATATTTACATTCAATTATTCTTTCTCTTTGTAGTGCGTAATATATAATTACTAAAATTTAGATCAAATCGCCGATGAATGGACAAATTTATATCTTCCGTAAAAATTGAATAAAAACATATGTACGCCACGTGAATTACACATTTATTAACTCAAAGATATGATCTCACTCGCACTACGCGCTCGTGAGCTCAAAATTCGTCAATAAACATATGTTTAATAATATTTATTTTGTAGTTACATGTCTTGCACTTTTTTATATTCAATAATAAACTTAGCACTGTTTGAAGGTTTAGTTACAAATACAGTAGATTTTATTTCTCCCCTACACACCCTGCATCTTCCTTTTCCATTTTCCAACAGATATAATTTTATTCCAATTATACTAGGGGTTATTATTGCAATTTTTAAATAATTTTACTGCAAACCAGTAGCGCATTCATTCAGTTAGCAAGTATTCAAAGATCCTAGATATTCTGACTCTAGTGGTGCCGATCGCTTTGTTGTCATTTGGGTTCTCTAAACTGCATGTTTACACAAGGCACATACTATTTTCCACTTCAACGAGAAGCGGTTGCTCTATAAGGGCCTCCTCAAGATGAACTGAAATGTATTAATACATGTTTTATTAACATCTTGCATACTACTACATTCTCCTTTATATAAATTTTTAAACATGTGCATTACCTTGATCACTATCAAAATTATACCCAGTTCCTGTGGCTCCGATGCATAATATGAAAACAATGCGGTCGGTCAAATTTCCAACTTTTTTAGATTTTTGTGCAAGGGCCACCTCCTGTCTTTGAACGGCGCAACCTTAGGGCAGCAATTTCCTTCCTCGTGAATTTTTTCAAGGACTCCCACTTTCCCCGAAGCATTTTTGCCGTCCTAAATTCGCTGGATTTTGTATTAAAGGTTACAGCGAATTGCTCCCAGTGCCTGTTCTTTGCATTATTACATCTGTTTTTTGCATTCTCATGTGCTTTTATTTTCCCCCACAAGAGAAACTAACATCTCCGTTTCCTCAAAACTAAAATTGTTTTAGCGCTCACGATTTTTCATTTCCAGATATTCACAAAACAACCACGCGTTATACTGAAACAAAACTTGAACATGACATAGGTGATTATCCATTCACAAAACTTGTAAACTGTCAATGTCAACTTTTTTTAAATATTTGCTGAGTGTACCTGGAAATTACAGTTTCTTTTTGGGAATGGACTTCGGATCTAGTGATTTCTAGTATTATTTAAAGCTAGGTTATGTTACATGTGTGAAAAGTTAACCGAAGGTAATAATTAACTATAGCCTTTTTTTCCTTTCTAATAATAAAACCCTCTTTCGTTTCTGTTCCATTGCAATTGAAAAGTATGCACAAAAATTAAAGAATTTTGGAGACTATTCAATTCACCTGTCATCTGTCAAAAAGTCACCAATAAAAATCCAGAATTTTGACGATTATTGACCAATCAAAAAAATATCAGTGGATATATCTTCCTAGAAGGTATACAAGTGACTATTCTAAACAAATGTGGTTTTTATTACAAAACGTCAATATTAGTGTTCTGTTACTATAGAAATTGCGTAGTTTGTTGCTAGATTTGCTGAAAACTAATTTGAAAAAGTAGTTTGGTTCACTGAATACTCCCTCGAATGCCATTCTTATTCAAAGTTAAGTAGAATATTTTTGCGGTGGTATCACTACTCATGTCCATTGCGCTTAATCGAACCTAAGCACAATGGACATTCGTGATACAACAGCAAAAATATTGACATAACTTTGACTACTCATGGTATTATAAGTGAAAATCGTACGACACTCATTAATGACTAATAGAAAAATTAGTTCACGATCCGTAACAAAGACAACAAAATTTCTTGAAATTTTTTTGTAGTTAGATCAACCTAACTGTGAGGGCTTGTATCGTTACGATTTTCTTACCGAATCTGCATTCGAGCACTAATTCATATCCGGCAATTATTTTTCGTGCATTCCAACAACATCCTAATTGGCCCTCGCGTCCCGCTCGGGCAAATTAATACTACGTTGTTGGAACGCACTCAAAAAATTTTCAGGAAAGGATTAATGCTTTTATGAGATTATATGTAACTATTTTATTACAAGAAAGTGTGACATAAGTCAAGTTTTTAAATTTCAAAAATTTCAGTGCTGCCAAAATCAGCAAACAGAAGTCCCAAAACAGAATTTAAACAAGGTACCAACTTGACAGCGTTTTAACAGTTTACGAGTTTTGTGAATGGATAGTATCGGTTGACCATAAATGGTCACCCGGTATGTAGTTGTGTTTATGTTTTGCCTTCCCATTAGATCCAAAAAATTTGATCTTCCGACAACTTTTCTCGTTTCAGTGTAGCCAACATCAATGTATTATCGCATAAATCAAGAATAGCTAATCTGGCAATAAAAGAAGTTTGTAGAACGTTTAAAATTGTATTGCAGGTACAACTTACAGAATAAATACCGTGTGAATAATGTAAGACTATACATTGGCAACTTTATTTTACCATTAATCAATTTACCCATGCTAGGAACAATTGTCGTTTTTTTCTGTAGTCACTGTGTTGTTGTTTTGTTTACAAACACCATAGTAACATTAAGTAAATTCCCTATGTCTAATTTTGCATAATTCAGCCATGTAAAGTCTTACATTATTCGCATTAATCAATCTACCCATGCTAGAAACAATTATCGGTTATGCAATTACAATGAAATAATTTGTTTGTTTGTTTGTTAATGCACAAGGTCTAGGCATGCAGAGTACCAGGTACCTTAGACACCGACTGCTTAGATCATATGGTCAAAGTCCTACTTAGAATTTTGCCGAGATTAAGGAGTTCCAACCCTAGCAAGGGATCTTTTACATGCTACACATCGTAGTAACATGGGACCCACGGCTTTACATCACTTCCGAATGATTGCATTCTGTAGAGGCTTTCATATGCATTTTTTATTTTTGAAAACCTCACCGGGACCGGGAATCGAACTCGCGACCCTTAGATCAGTAGTCAAGATTCTTACCACTGAGCTACCGGCCCCGGCATAAAATAATTAAGTTTCAATTAATTTCTGTAGTCACCGTGTTGTTATTTTGTTTACAAACACCATGGTAACAATCAGTAAATTCCCTATGTCTAATTTTGCATAATTCAGCCATGTACAGTCTTACATTGTTGTTACTGTATATTCTGGGAATAGCTATACCCTGTAGTAGTATTGTAGAACCAGCCCTATGAGAAACTGCCTCTTTTCTTCATAAAATAATAACACATAGATTTCAATTTACTTGTGCCGCGTTTATGTCTTATTTTTACATCAACAAGGTATACTTTATCAGTTCGTATGCATTTCATAGGTACAACAACTGAAGAGATTTTATCTCCACTCCAAGTTGACGATACGATATAGGCCCAGTTGCGCCCGGCCCACTTGCGCCCACCGCCATTTTCGACCCATTTGCGCCCCAGAAGAATATCAACGGTAATTAAGGTCTCATTTGCCTCCAGGCTTGCAGCTCATTAGTCATCAGGACACCCGAACTTAGCCGACTGACGAGTGCGGCGGTCTTCTACCTGCAAATTAGTTATTACAAAAACACAAAATTTAACAATTTTTCCCTTAGCTGCCTTAACTTCTATGCGTTTCTGTTGGTACTTTAATGTTTGTGTTTATTTGAGATTTATTTTACAATTTGAGTAAGTTTTTGCACTGCTATCAAATTTATTGGTTAATAATTCAGATTATTAGATTAGCGCATTTTATCAGCGTGTCAGTGACACCGAGGTTTTAATTTAAACATAATGTTATGGGAATTAAGCAATATACTAAGTAACTATTTGTACTCGTATTTTATATAGCTCTCCATCCATCTTTAGAAAATAAATGAAAGGCATATTGACACAAAACTACTGTAATTACCGATTTCAACAAATTTTTACCAAAAATCGTTTGGATCCTAACTTAGACCTAATCAGATTTTGGAAGTAATTAAAAAACGCTAAGGCCAATAACAGTAGCGTCAAAATCTAAAAAAAGCATAGATGAAATTTTGGTCAGATTTTTTTTATTAAAAAGTGAACCACACATTCTTGGGACGCTGTATTGTCTGTTACGAATAATAGCGACTTAAAAGCTTTTAGTCATTTTTGCCAGATTCAATAAACAATAATCGTATATTTAATAATAATATTATCTTTATTCTACCAAATAAACCATACATTCTTTTTATACTAAATGAAACACAGGCAAAGGTCAGCTAAAATAGAAAGACCTTAGTTGACAATAACTATTAAAAAAAGTTATAAATAGTACAACCTTTGTTAACCTATCGCCCTATCCTCGACTAAGTAACTCCTTTCGTTTATTAAAATACGAGTATAAAAAGTTACTTAGTATATTGTTTAATTCCCATAACATTATGTTCAAAAACTAGGTGTCACTACCACGCTGATAAAATGCGCTAATCTAATCATCTGAATTATTAATCAATAAATTTGATACCGGTGTAAAAACTCTTACTAAAATTTTAAACTAAATCTCAAATAAACACAAACATTAAAGTACCAACAGAAACGCATAGAAGTTAAGACAGCTAAGGGAAAAATTGTTAAATTTTGTGTTTTTCTAATAACTAATTTGCAGGTAGAAGACCGCCACACTAGTCAGTCGGCTAAGTTCGGGTGTCCTGATGACTAATGAGATGGAAGCCTGGAGGCAAATGAGACCTTAATTACCGTTGACATTCTTTTGGGGCGCATATGGGTCGAAAATGGCGGTGGGCGCAAGTGGGCCGGGCGCAACTGGGCCGACACCGACGATACTCATATCAGAAATTTTTCTAATTTATTTATTTATTTTATTTAGTTAGTATTTAAATGGGGTAACAACAGTCAAAAAGACCAATTGCAGTTACCCTACAAAATATAGCTAAGCTAAAAAAAACACCGCAAAGTAAAAAAATAACTTAAAAAATAAAGGGAGGTTAAGCGCAGTAGCGAAATTAAATCAAACTGAGGCAAAGATTTTTAAATTTTAAAAATGAATTTTGAAAAACATCTATATTCGGATTTTTATTACTATAGAATAGATATTGTAATATTTTGCAAAACGCATGAGTGGAGAGTTAGCCGCAGAGTTGGTGTTACAATAGTATATTGTATGTTAAGAGCTGAAAGTGCATTCTTGCCGCTTGCGCATGAATATTGCTGTTGAGACGAAGTCGAAACCAGCAATCATGCAAAAGCGCCAAGCGCACTTTTAGCTCGAAACATACATACTATTTTTTCGACGACTGAGCATATTATTAAAGGAAAATATCAAATTTCGTTTTATCGCAAAAATTAATTGACAATCAAGTTAACATTACTCGCGCAGTCTATATGACATGTGACGCGATTATTTCCACAAATGACAAGCGTTGCCAAGGAAACATTCGGACGTGGCTACCTATTTTGTTCACGCGGAAACCCAAAACGCTCGGCGAGCGGCAAAAAGATGAAAACGCACGCTCAGCGGCAAATGTCAACTTTCTGTTGTCAAATGACAGCGAGAAAAATCTACTTTCGATGTCAGTCGTCGAAAAAATGTTAAACTAAACAGATCATTGCTTCTTGTTGAGTGAACGGGAATACGTATACCAAGTAGATTCAGGAGTTCTGCACAGTCATTATTATTATTGACCAGTTTGTGTAGTGTGAATAGATGCAGTAGTTCACGACCAGGGCCGTAGCTACAGGCTTGGGGGCCCTGGGGCAACAAATAATTATGGGCCCCCCATGTTATCTTCCCCTTTACCTCTACATCACTTTCACTTAGTAAGACTTTTTTAATAGTGTTACTATTTGGTGATTTTTTTTCTGTTAAGATAGAAGAATGGGTATTTAAAACAGACAAAACACATATTTATTTCACATTGAGTTTAATATAAAACTGTATTTAACGTTTAAACAGGCTAAGTTTAGCTCAAAACTTTTTAAAGACAATTTCGTAAAAAAACTTCCTCCGTCTTCGGGGGCCCCTATGTTCGGGGGCCCTGGGGCACTGCCCCGGTTGCCCCGGTGGTAGCTACGGCCCTGTTCACGACGCTGGCTGAGAGGAGTAAGCAAACATATGCTACCCGGAAATTTCCAAGCAACAAGTCTCAGAAATGTATTTTGTACCTACGCTCTCTATTCTGTTGATATACGTTAGGTATTGTCGAGCCCATATGTTGCTAGTAAACTCAAGATCATGGTGTAAAAAATACAAGGTGTAACGTTCCGCAGAATGTGGGCGGACCTCAAATTCAGCCAATAGGACATGGTCCGACAAATGGCACGATTGGTAGTACTGAAGTGTATTGTTGAAGACGCTGTCGATGTCAAATTCGAGGTTAGGTTTTGCGTCAGTTGGTGTCAGATTGACGCAAAATGTAACCTGCTAACCCCGAATTTGACATCGACTGACAGTGCCAGCAACATATACGATCGCAACCATGGTTACACTATGATCGCGGCCGTGATGGATTTCCTGAGCAGGACCATCGGGGATTGGTTGACATCTCCCCTCTATTTTCTGAACGACTGCCCATCCCGGGAGCGTTTCACCTTGTATTCGTTACACCATGCTCAAGATGACTGCCGACAAATGCAAAGTATATGGCTTTTAAGATTGAAATTTTATGAAAATCTTTACAATTTATATTAATAAATCCAAGCATCGTATAGGCTTTGCGAAGTACTGAATCTATGTGCAGGTCAAAAATTAACTTGCTGTCGAAGATGACCCCAAGATCTTTGATGGTCACAGCGGTCGACACTATTTCGCGTGAAATGGAAGAAGAAGCAGGCACCTTGTATCTGTTTCTAGTAAAACAGATGTGGAAAAATTTTTTGGTATTTATTTTTAATTTATTAACTGCACAATATTCGCAAAGTCGATCAATAACTGCTTGTATCAATTTGACTTCAAGAGCAGTCTTCACTGAGCAAAAAATTTTGAGATCGTTTGCGTAAATTATAAATTTGGAGTGGTGGAAGCAATTGCACATGTCATTTATAAAAATATTAAACAGCAGGGGTCCGAAATGAGAACCCTGTGGCACACCGGAAGTAATGGCGCTGTAATTTGATGAATACCCGTCCACTACAACAGTCTGCAATCTGTTGTTTAAATAGGATTCAAGCCACCGCAGTAAGTTGCCATGCACACCGGCTCCAGCAAGTTTGGACATGAGAATAACGCGAAAAATGGTATCAAAAGCCTTGCTGAAAACGGTGTACACAGTTTCCACCTGATGACCATTGTCCATACCACCCAGTACGTATTCCGCGAATATAATCAAATTTGTGTTTACCGAAAAACCTTTAAAAAACCATGCAGCTCAGGTACAATCCATTTTTTGACATGAGAGAATAGTATTTCATAAATTAATTTTTCAAAAATTGTTCGAATGTTTATTACCTGTAACCTGTAATTGGCTCTATGCTGTTTGTTCCAGTTAAAATAAATAAATAAATTAAAAACTATTAGACAAGTTACCTAATTGGCTAAACTGCAGAACCCGGGAGCTATTTCTCTTCTTTTACTTGAGTCTATTATAATTTTATTTACGGTTACTAGAGAAACATGGTTAATAAGAATTGATATTAACAATACGAAGGAAATTTGCCAGGGACTCTGCTGTTTTGCCATATAGTTATGTTAAATAACTTAAAATTTGGTGGTAAATATCCCAGAACTTGCGCTGCATCGTTTTCAGGAATTTCCACAGCCAGTTTGTTTCTTATTTTCTAAAACTCTTTTGAACAACCTTTCGAAACTTTTCCATTTGTTTCTGCATTGTTGAGTTGTACATCAGTATCCATGTTGTGCAGTTTTCGTAACTACTACTACCCACATCTGATTTAACGTTTTAACTTTTCTTTTTTCGATACACTGCTTTTTCGCCTGGTATAATCCAATCAACTGCTTTGTATCGGTTTACGATGCTACCTCGCAATTGCCTTCATTATCTGGCAAATTAACTTTTTCTGTATGTATGTTTGCTTGTAACGCGATTTTCACCCACTTCAAAACTTCAGATTGAACTGAAACTTTGCACACTTATCAAGGACCGATGACAATACAATAATTTGATAAGTTTTTCCCATTATCCTGACCAGGATCTTCAGGATCAACGATTTTTACCTTAAAATAATAAAATCCACTATACCGGCAGTATGTAAAACTACAAACTTATGCCAAATTTACCGACATGTGCATTATCTTTGCAATATAAGTAATAAAATAAAATATTTTTATAATTTGACTGATAATAATTTGATTGACCTAGTCATCTCTGTTTCGTCTTATATCTGCAGCAAATTAACAGGAGGAAGCCGGGTACGGAGATTGAAGCAAGAGGGTGACCAAAGAAATTTGCCCTCCTCGTCATGGAGTACTTCCGCGGTCGCTGTTAATATAAACCCTTGTGGAACTCCACGACCTACCGATAACGTGGTAAGTGAGAGCCAAGTTAAACGCTTTGCGTTCTGTTTATCAAATAAGTATGAAATAAATTTCTTGCATTTGATCCCATACAGCGTTATTCTTAATATTTTAAATGATTTTATAGATACTCTGATGTTGATTAATATTATTGCAAAAATTTTGGTTGCTAAACAAAACCGCTGCGTTTCACATTGGATTTTCAGCCGATTGTTCGAAAAATGGAAATTAATATTTAAATGAGATAATCAAATTATAACGTCACTAGAAAGTGGTGCGGCGATCAATTTGTGCATTATTAAATACAAATTAAATGTAAGACTAATTATTCTAATTTTAATTACATACCTCAAAATTGCCATATTGTTTAGTAGGTGTCGTAAGTTTCGTCTGAAGATTGTAATAAGTATTAAGAATTCAACCAAATGCGAGATAAAACTGTTACTATTCTTATCTTTAATGTTACCGTTAAATCTCATTTTCTAGATCAGTGATTCGAAAAGTGGGCGATATCGCCCCTTGGGAGGCGCTGGAACGATCCAGGGAGGCGATGTAACCTCGGGTGCATTTGGGGGGCGGTGAATAAAAATAAGGGGGCGGTGAAAGCTTAAAGAAGGAAGAGAAGATAAAAAGAATTAGAAAAACCATTCGTGCATATTTCATCTGTTGTGTAACATAGTGTAACATTATTTTCAAAATAAACACAAAAAATGCAAGTTACAGATTTATTTATTCCATGAAGACTATTTACCATTTAAATGTTCTTATTCTTCTTCATATCATTTGTTGCTTTATTTATTCAGTCTGTTTATTCTTCGCTTCTTTAATTTTACTTTATCACACCCTTTAATACACCATCCAGAAAGTAAATACCATTATAATAAAGGGTTTTTATTATTCAAATTTGCTTTTACTCAAAATACAGGTTACAAATTCAGAAAAGATTTGTTTATTTTAAAAATAATGTTTTCTCTAGCAATAATAATTTATACAAAGTTTCTATATGGTATATTTTATTATAACATTTCATAATTGACTTTTTCAGATAATCATTTGAGTTTGGCTTTCACTTAGTTATTCCGATTGTCGGTTAATACCTACAAATAAAAATCTAAACTCTGATGTTACCAAACAACTATCCCAACTAAATCAACTTATATGCTCGAACCTTTTTAATAAAGTATTCACAATTTAACAGTAGCTGTATTTAATGTGTCATTCATTAAACAATTCTCAAATATTTATGTTGTACTTTTACAGTCTTACTTATAGAAATTTTACACGCGCGTAACTTGCTCTATGCGGTGCGTGTAAAATTATCATACTTGTAGATGCATGTAATGTCCGTGCAAGCAGCAACTTATGTCAAAAAGTTCCACGCCATTCGAATTGCGTTTAGCGAGTGTGCTTCTACTGTACTTTTAATTATATTCTGCTGTAATTGCATTATTATAATTTTGGAGGGTTAGTGAATGTAATTTTACGGTATACATATTTGGAATTATTTTTTATTTTTAGTACCTAGTGCTAACAAGCCTGAATTTTCAGATAAACCTTAGTACCTTACTTATTTCATGGGTTAAACGTGTTGAAACAACATTAAACTAAAAACATGGATTTAGACAATTTTCACGAGGTACAGGAAAGAATTGACGATGTTGAAAGGATAGAAATGGTTTTGCGTCGCACAGAAAGGAGGAGAAAAATTTATTTACATAGAAGCAATCCTTTTTATAAATACACTGAAAATGAATTCCGAAAGGTTTATAGAATGTTGAAAGCCGTAGCCCCGGGAGTGATAAGAATTGTGGAAAATGATTTGCATATTCCAGAGACAAGAAAAGGAATTCCCATATCTGTTGAAATACAGGTAATGGCTACCATAAGATACTTTGCTAAAGGAGCTTACCAACAGGATGTAGCTGATTTACATGGTTTTTCCCAACACACACTGTCCAGAATAGTTCACAATGTAGTTCGTGCATTAGCAAGACATCGCAACGAATATGTAAGTTTTCCTCAAACAGCACAAGAAATTAGAGTTATCAAAGAATGTTTTTTTTAGAGTAGCAAGAATGCCAGGTATAGTGGGTGCAATTGATTGTACTCATATAAGAATTAAAAATCCTGGAGGGGACAATGCTGCAGTTTATGTCAACAGAAAAAATTTCTTTTCGTTAAATGTTCAAGTCATTTGTGATTCACAGTACAGAATATTAGATATCGTTGCAAAGTGGCGAGGTAGTGCCCATGACTCCAGGATATGGGAATCTTGTGCTATTAGGGAACAATTTCAGAGAGGAGAAATACGAGAAATTTTAGTGGGAGATGGTGGATACACTGCCACACCAACCATGCTTACACCACTAACTAATCCAGTAACCCAAAGCGAACGGCAATACAATCGAGCACATATCCACACAAGAAATTGTGTAGAACGTTTGTTTGGTCAGTGGAAAGGAAAATTTCGTTGCTTGTCCCGCGGTTATTAACACTTCCCTACCGACTACCAAGGCAACTATTGTTGCTCTTGCAGTGCTGCATAATATCTGTTTGGAAGATTTTTTATTGGATGAAGATATAGAGGAAGAAGATCACGAAGAAGAAGGTATAAGCAGTGATGACGAAGAAAATCGCATTCCTGATATCGGCCAAAATTTAAGAGGTCGAGCCTTCAGGACCGAATACATTAATTTAAATTTTTGACTTCTTTCTATTATGAGCAAAAAAGTATTGTTCATTTATGATCTACATTAATTTCTGTTTCTTTATTTAACTATCACTTTCATGTGTTACATACTTTATTAATTGTAGTATATTAACGTATAAACTAAATAGATAAATTATAAAATTAGAAATAACCAAATTGAATTAACTTTATTTATTAACAAATTATAAATTTTTGTAACGAAATAGGTAGTAAGTATTTACGAAATTAATCAAATTAAAAAGTTAATACTGTTTGTTTGTCGATATACTGTAGTTGTTTCTGCCAAAAAAGTAACTTTGCTTTTCTACAAGCAATTTTTAGTTCGTAAATATCTATTTCATACGTTAACTTTTGCTCGTAAATTTGCTTCTCATAATCCATTCTTAAATCATGTAGTGCTTTTTGGTTTTTCATTTGAAATTCTTCCTTTTTCTGATAAATTTTTAAATTTTCTACTTCATAGACAGTAATCTTTTTCTTTTTCTTTTCTGCAGCCGATGTTAGAGATGTAGTTGGCATTGTGTGTTCTTTAACTACTGAAACCTCTTCGAACTCGCCAGTTGTAGGATCCAAAATTTTCATGTCATCTTCATCTAAGTGTACATTCGCAGTTGCGGATGTTTGAGTTTTAGACGCATTTTCTTTCTTATCGCTATCAAATTCGCTGACGTCATCTTCAAATTCGTATGGCACCATATCAATAATTACATAATCAATATCGTGCTGTTCGTTTGAAGATGGTGATCCTCCACCTGTTTTCGTTTATTTTTTTTATGGTTAATTCTTGTTCTGGCTTCCCTCTTCATTCGCCTCCATTGCTCTTTAATTTGGGCCAACTCCCGATGCTTTCCATTTAAACAAAACTGTTCCTCGACCTCTTTCCACGCAATTTGTTTTTCTTAATCATCCTCGAATCGACAGTTTTGTTTTCTAAAATTTTGTAATGATCTCTCATTGTATCTACCAACAAATTCTTTTCGTCCTCCGTCCAATTTTCACTTCTTTTCCTTTTTGAAGCCATCTTAAAATAAAAGACTTTTCTACAAATGCTTAAATTATACTTATCCTTTTTTTAAAATAAATATTTGGTTCTTTGGAATAAACAGTTTTAACAAAATTTAATAATAATCTTAACCTTTATTGAGATAAACTACAATAACATAGACAGAAACTAAATACAATTGAAAATAACTTCAAATTTGACGTTTGCTTTAAATTCAAACATTCGACAGCAGCACAAGCTCGCTATGCAAGCGCGATTATTATTAAATTGCGGTGTTGCCGACTTTACTTTTCATACGCGCGCCGTGGATTTCCGCGAGCGAGGAAAAAGATGTATAAGTACCAAACAGTTGTAAGATCTGCACGTAGGTGTAATTACACGCAGCTTATAACACAAATAACAACAGCACTATAAGTAAGACTGTTAATGTATAAATCCCCCCTTGCACTTTTTAATTGTTAATTAATTTATTCTTTCAAAATAATTTCCTACCTAGAAATACTCTTATAGATAATTATCAGTCTCAAGAAGCTACCACTACAATATCTTTCTGTTTGTTCGCTTATAAAGAATGTAGATTTCCAGGGGGCGCTGAGTAATTTTTTTTCTGAAAAGGTCTGCCCCCAAATTAGTTTGGGAACCACTGTTCTAGATAAACAGTTAAAATATGTGAGGTACAGTCGTGTTCATTAAAGTGTTGTACAACAGTTGTGCTTTGTGAATATAAATGAATTACACAAAGATGAAAAAAGTGTTGTATATACAAATATTTTGAAAGTATACATCTAGATCTACCTACTTAATGATACAGTGCGAGCCTTTATTGAGTAATAACACAAGCACCAATAAACGTGCAACTGTCGTTGTACAACACATTTTTGAACACACTGTACAATAAGTTAAACTTAAAATAATCCCAAGAGCGTGGATATTCTTTTGCAGGACACACTGTATGTATGTTTGAGTAGTTCTTTTGAATTACATTACCAGGACCTATTGGATACTACATTCATATATTTTTACTTAAGTAAAAATTATATATTTCATGGTTACCCTAGCCCAACATTACGTTTGCTACTCGACCATCCACTGTGTTAGTTGCTTCTTCAAGATATTCAATGTAAGTAAAAATATTGGAGGAGTTTGTAAATAAACATAACAAACTTAACCTAACCGAATTTCGTTTTCCAGAAATTGTATTTGATAAATTTGGACTATTCATTTCTGTTATCAAAATGAACGTGAAACAGGAATTTATTGATAACAATTTGTGTAGTACAATGGCCAGCAGCGTCAACGAATCGCAGATGAAAATTGAAGAAAGTAAAGTAGTTGGAAACTTAAATGTACAAGAGATCGTTGCAGACACTATCAACAACACAACTTATCACGAATTGAATATTAAACAGGAGGAACTGAATATAAAAGATGAATTGGTTGCTATGTGTGCAGCAAGTGGAAGCGTTTTGGATGAACGGTTAGTTTGCAAGGTCTGTGGATGCGCAGCAGAAGACCAAAGCAATTTCTCAAAGCATATGATAACTCATGCAAAACAATTTCATGTATGTTTCATTTGTGAATACAAGACGGCACAACAAAGTAAATTAGTAAGACATATGAGGACACATACGGCCGAAAAACTTTATTCATGTTTCATTTGCGAATATAAAGCAGCACGGAATGACCACTTAGTGAACCATTTGAAGACACACACAGGTGAAAAACCTTATTCTTGTTCTATTTGTGAGTATAAATCGGCAAGGAAAGATAAGTTAGTTATTCATATGAGGGCACATACAAGAGAAAAGCCTTATTCCTGTTCAATTTGCGAATATAAAACAGCAAGGAAAGAATTTTTAGTGAACCATTTGAAGACACACACAGGCGAAAAACCTTATTCATGTTTTATTTGTGAGTATAAATCAGCAGCGAAAAGAAGTTTAGTTATGCATATGAAGACCCATACAGGAGAGAAACCTCATATATGTTCCATTTGCGAATATAGGACAGCACAAAAAAGTAAATTAGTTAATCATATGAAGACACATACGGGTGAAAAACTATATTCATGTTCAATTTGCAAATATAAAGCAGTAACGAAAGAGAAGCTAGTTGTCCATATGAGGACACATACAGGCGAAAAACCTTATTCATGTTTTATTTGCGAGTATAAAGCAGCAGAGAAAGGTACTTTAGTGAAGCACATGAGGACACATACAGACGAAAAACCTTATCCATGTTCCATTTGCGAATATAAAGCAGCACAGAAAGTTACTTTAGTGAATCACATGAAGACACATACAGGGGAAAAACCGTACTCATGTTCTATTTGCGAGTATAAAGCAGCAGAGAAAGGTACTTTAGTCAGGCACATGAAGCAGACACATACGAGAGAAAAACCTTATTCCTGTTCCTTTTGTGAATATAAAACAGCAGTGAAAAGCAATTTAGTGAGGCACATGAAGAAGCATACTAGAGAAAGATCATTCATGTTCTCTTTGAGATTATAAAATTACAAAGAACCGAGTATTTGTTAAACATATGACGACACATACAAGCTAAAAATAGGTTAGTTCGTTTGTCTGGTCCAAGCTGATTAGAGTAAATAAATGCATTCATTTGCCTTCAAGCACTTGTTCATGTTCTGTTTGTTTGCTTAGAGTACGTTGCTCTAAACCGTTTAGAGCTGCTCAATTTTGCTCCACTTGCTAAGGAGAAATAAGAAAAGTGCAAGTTGGTTTACAATATCGACAGCCTGTTGGGGCGGTAGAAGCAGATGGACAATTGGTGAAAATCATAGGAAATCATTTTTTGCTTATTAGAATAGTTACCAGACAACAATGCTAATGCCACATTGAGTAGCCACGCTACGAATATTGTAGTTTTCCAAGACGAAGATATGGAAATTGTTCGTTTAGTAGATAATGCAGGCAATTGCGAGGTAGCAGCATGGATTGATACAAAGCAGTTGATTGAATTAAACCAGGCAAAAAAGCAATGTATCGAAGAAAGAATACTTAAAACGTTAAGACAGATGTGGGTAGTATACTGACATACGGCTCAAAAATGCAGAAACAAATGAAAAAGGCTGTGGAAATTCCTGAAACTGATGCAGCGCAAGTTTTGGAATATTTACCACCAGTTATCGAAGGCATAATGCTAACCACATCACCCAGTACGCCGTTAACGTGTGCCAAATTGAGTGGGTTTTGAAAAGAGATTTTTCAACGACCCTGACTCGACCTGTCTTAGGCCATGTTCCTACATGGAATGAAGTGCCCGAACTTTACTTTACCACCAAATTTTAAGTTATATAACATAGTGAACTATATGGCAAAAATGCACAATCCGGGGCCAATTTCCTTCCTATTGTTAATATCAATTCGTATTAACCATGTTTCTCTAGTAATCATAACTAAAATTATAAGCAAGTAAAAGGAGGAGAATTGGCCCTGGGTTCTGCAGTTTAGCCAATTAGGTAACTTTTCTAATACTTTGCTAAACGGTATAGAAGTTGATTTTTGAGGCTTTCACGGCCATTGTCATTAAGTAACAAACGATTTCCGGGATTGGACTGTGTCATGATTGAGATCGAAGAACTCAACGTTTCGCCCACTTTCGTAAGGGGCTTCATCAGGAGGAAAAAAGCGAAAGAGCACGGTAACTCAAGGTGTTAACCACGCCAGAGGCAAAACTCTTTGCAAGGGAAGGGACAGAAGAGCACGATAACTCAACGTGTGAACCACGTCAGAGGCAAAACTCGACTGAGTCGTGATATGACACGGTCCAATCCCGGAAGTCGTTTGTTACTTAATGTATAGAAGTTTTTCATCATCCAGAATTGGAGGAAGTCACCTGCACTGCGGTCAAGTAGTATAGCCTTTAGGGCCGAGCCAGAGAGTTTGTGAGACGAGCTCGAAGAGCAAGTCGAATAATACTGGCGAGGCAGTAAAGGCCCTAACGGACGTGTATTGTGCAATAGTTTTTGTAATACCTACATACAATTCGGTCATACCTATCTTTTTGTAATTTATCTTCATCAAAACGCTAGATTTGTGTAATAACATTTTCTAATGATTGAGAGTGCGTAGAACGTTGCAACTGTTGTTTATAAATGTCATTTATTTCTAATTTCCTGTATGGCTGTAAGATATTCCTAAAGACGTTAAGATTGTGAATGAGCAAGTTATTTTAGTGTTTGTTCAGGAGTTATAGCAGTCTTTTGCGCCTTCTTCTACGTGGAGTTGAAGGCTTGCTTACTGCTGAATTGTGTGACAAACTTCACTTTGACGTTTGACACTTTTTACGGCCTGCGGCCATAAAGAGGTTGCTTACATAGTAGTAAACTGTCTTTAAAGAAATCTTTAACAAGTAGGTATTACAAAAAAGGATTAATTAAGTTACGAAAATCCATTGAAAGACGAGGCGATGAAAAAAATTAAGCTGATTCAAGAAACTTTCAACAATAAGAAGGATTGACAGAAGAACTCCGCAGGAAAAATAATTTATTACAACAGTTGATTGTTGCAAGAAAATAAAAAGTAAAATGTAAAAATATATGTGCATGTATATACGAATTGCATATTTTAAATATTAAATATAAATATGTATGTATGTATTATCTGTAACTTCATTTACCTTGCGGTGTAGAGGCTGATGCTTTATGCGCGTGCATCTGGCGGTACAATGCTCAACTTGCCCCGGATTCGGGATACATAGTTGGAGCGCACCTTCTGTGCTGCAGAAAAATTCCGGCGCCCACGGGATTCGAACCGAGGACTTGCTTAATGCAAGCCTAGCGCCTACCCAACTGCGCTATGCGGTTTTGATTAAATGCTCAGACATAAGATACCTCAAAAAGATATATAATTGTTTTGAAATTACAATAAATTATTAATTATAAACCTGTAAGGAATCATTACTGAGAAAATTCTGCACACAGGTCTCCTATTGCTAACGTAGCCTAGCTTTTTAATTCAACGTAGAGCATTTTCTAGCGCCCTTTTCAGGGTTTCTGACAATATTCTTCCATTGGGCATTGCAAAATTCAACGAAAAAACTTTCGGAAGTAGGTAACTAGTACCTATGTCTCGATTTGACAAATCGAATTTAATTTACCAATTTTACTTTAAGTTATTTATTCTGACATTAAATGTCACACACCGCCACGCTGTTAATATACTTTTAAACCACACGCTACTATGTTTCTATAATAAAGAATTAGACTATGTAGGTACGTAACGATGCGTGTCGTCTTGCGGTCTATTTATTTTGTCCAATCGCTTCTGCGGTTTTATGATATTTCTTGATCCTCAATAAATCACGAATAGGTATTGCTGAATATTATTACTTTATTTAGCCTTCAAGAACTTGAAACAGCTTATATGCTTTATATGTTCTTAAGACAAATAGAAAAACCAAGAGGCAATGGCGGAAGATATCAAAATTAGATCCAACGACAGAGGAGGCAGATGAGCTAACATAACAAAAGGGGTAATTCTCTTAGTTGCGTGTCAACAATCCGTCAAGAGGATGTTCATCCTATAATCAAAGATACTGCTTCTCCAGGTTGACGGTTAGAAATGAGCCAGTCCTCATTACTCGTAAAAAGTATACTTCACTAGAAAGCCTAGAAAAAGCATCGGAGTAATGGATTGTCCTAATGGTAAAACAACAAAAGACACGAAAAAGGATTTTGAATTTTGGAACATGGAATAAACAAAGTAGGCGTGCCAAGTGGCAAGAAATAATATTCGAAATAAAAAAAGAACTAGGGACCTTGTCGCTTTAACAGACACGAAAAAGGACGAATAGAAACAGTGGGCGATTACATATTTCTGTTTAGTGGAGAAGAGAAGGATCAGCGCGCAAAGAGAGGCGTTTCACTGTTGCTGAAAAAAAGTCTAAAAATAAAATAACTAATTAGGAAGCAATTAGTGAAAATATGATAAAAGTCAACCTAAATATTCTAGGGAAAATATTAACTACATTTGAAATATAGGTACCCACCGTCAGATGATGAGCACATAGCGGTTAAAGCTCAATTTTTTGAAGACTTACTTGCAGCGATACCTACTAGAAGTTGGGTTATCCAGAGAAATGCTAATATTAGGATATTTAAACGGTCGCGGTCGCACACGAGTAATGACTAATGATCCAGTAGTAGATTCATTTGGAGAACCAAATATTAAGGACACCGGGGAAAGATTAATAATCTATATGAATATTAAAGAAATAAAATACCAAAATGATTTTACAAACACAAGATGATTCATAAATATACGTGGAAACAACATACACGCCAGTTAAAGGCAATCATTGACTACATAATAGTTAAACAGGACACAAACTGAAAATGCAAGACGTCCGAGTACAACCAAGTGTCACCCGTGGATCCGATCATTATATGGTGAAAACTAAGATATTTATATCATGTGTCAGAATAAAGATAAAATAAAGGAAACAGAAATTATAAATTTGACAGTAATGATTATGCCAACTATCTTAAATACAGGCTTTATAGTCTGTATCATAAGAATACTAAAAATGGAACTGAAAGTATTCGTAAGACAATAAATGAATCTTTAAGGAAGAGAAGCACAAAAATCAGTAATAAAATCTGGTGGACTGAAGAAATTGAAAACCTAGTGAGAAAAAAGAAGCTCTGTATATAAGATTGCTAAGTACTAACGGTCAAAAAGGCCTAGAGAGATCAAACAAATTACAAGAACAACAATAATAGCGGAAAAACAAATTATGGGATAGAAAATATCAATAAATCATTTTTGAGGCTTTCACGGACATTTTTATTAAGTAACAAACGACTTTCGGGATTGGACCGTGTCATGATTGAGATCGAAGAACTCAACGTTTCGCCCACTTTTGTAAGGGGCTTCATCAGGAGGAAAAAAGGCAAAAGAGCACGGTAACTCAACGTGTTAACCACGCCAGAGGCGAAACTCTTTGCAGGGAAGGGACAGAAGAGCACGGTAACTCAACGTGTGAGCCACGTCAGAGGCGAAACTCGACTGACTATCGGAAGAAGAAAGACGAGAATTTATAGGCAAGCGCCGTCGCGAATCAGCAAATGCCGTCGCGGTTCAGTGGCGGAGGGCGGGGCTTAGGAATTAGCACTTTCCACATAGAAGGAAGGGGAAAGCCTTCGTCTCGATTGAGATTATTAGGGTGTTTGCAAAAGGAGGAGGTTGATTCCTCGCTCTTCAAAGCCTCCTCGGCTCTATGGTCTTCCCAAAATCCATAAACAAGACATTCCTCTCAGGCCCATTGTCAGTACCATAGATTCCCCTACTTACTCATTAGCTAAATACCTAACCACTATCCTCAGAAAGTTCACTGGTAAGTCTCCCTCGTATGTTCGCAATTCAGCCCATTTCGTTGAACTTATATCCAATATAAGCGTTGAACCTGAGGATTTACTTGTGAGTTTCGATGTCACTTCTCTTTTTACCAAAGTTCCTATTCACGATTCTATAGTCATAATTAAAGCTGATAATTATATGCACTCAAAAGTACGAAAATATGCGCATATATATGCATACATTTTGTTCAGTATATGCACCCAAAGTTATAATATATGCAAATAATATGCTCTAATTTTTTTGAAAATAAGTAGGAGCATTGTAAATAATGTAAAAATATCAATTATTTTATATGAGTATATTTATTTCTCTAATTTTTATTCAAAGACGTCATTCATTTTAATGTTTGACTATATAAACATGGACTGCCAACACCAACTTTACTTTGTAAGCAACATAAAAATGAGATTTCCCCTAACCCCACCAGACTGTTATTCATCCAACACGCTTGAAATGGATTTTGTGTTGGCCGATTCCTTATACACTGCTTCTATGGGAAAAATGGGGGTTGCTGGCAGTCTATGTTGATATAGTCAAAGATTTTAACAGGGACTTCCCCTTTCCTCGCTCATTTCGATACGTACACTGCACTCCATCGGCAGAAAATTTTATTAATAAATTTAATAAAATAGTAAATTTTACAAAAAAAATCAAAAATCTTATTCTTGTTCTTTTCTATAATTTTCCATGTTTCGGCTCCATATAACAATCTTTTCTTTACCATTATGTTGTAGATGTTATATTTTCTGTGCTTTACATTACTATTTCATACAATTCCACTTAGACATGCTATTGCTTTTCTTCCTGTACTATTCTTGATTTAATATCTTTATCGCTTGTCCACTTTCTTCAAATACCATTCCTTCATATTTATATTCGCTATAGCAGTCTATATCGTCTGATTGTACCCACCTGCAAATATTTTGTCTTTTGTAAATTCTTGTCGAGGTCTTACTCTTTATACGTTTCTTTTAAATTCTGGCCATATACTCCAGATCTTTATTATCTCCAACAATAATTCGTCGGAAAGTTTCAATGTATAGACCGTTGTATGTTCTAGCTCTATGCACATACCTGAGAATTTTAGTTTCCATTGTTTCAAAGCCCTTTTTATACATATCTTGAGAGTGGGGAGAGATTCAGCAGCCTTGTCGGAGTTCTTTATTAACAGTAAACGGTTTAGATATTTTATTTTCCATTTTGATTGTAGATGTTGTGTCCTTGTGCAAATTTTGCACAGCTTTAATTAACGTATAGTTGATATTTGATTGTCGCAGAACATCCCATAGTATGCTGGTAGAGATCGAATCATGTTCCTTTGTTAAGACTACAATAACAAGTGTGGATCTTAGTTGCAGCGACTCTTTTCTCTATTATGTGCTTTATTGTAAACACGTTAACCGAACAATATCTACTGCTCAACCAGCTCTAATCCACCCTGTTCTTCGTCATGGTATTCATTTTCTATTAAATCTCTCAGAACTCGGTCATGTAGTCTGCTCATCACGCTAGTTACCTATACCCCTCTAGAATTGCCACAATCTTATTTGTTTCCTTTTGTGAATTGACGATATATACGCTATTTCCATATTTCTGGTGCCACCTGTGCATTTATACATTTTTTTAAATATGTGGTTTAGTGATTTTAAACAATTTGCTAGTACCATTTTTTAATAACTCTACATAAAGTTCCTCGGGACCGCAAGATCTTCCATTTTTAAACTCATATTGTTCTTATCACAGGCGTCTTCTTTAAGTTCTACTTTTTCGCCTTTATTGTTTGACTATCGTTTAAGACAGTGCGGCCTTGCTCTGTTAATAGCTCTTGATAGTGTTTTATTCTTATTTTCTCTGATATTATATTTATGATCGTTGTTTCTTTCTGTATTTTCTACATGCTTTAGAAATTTTTAAACTTCCTGCATTTTCTTTCTCCTATGTATGATTGATTTATTGACACTAAGTAACAAACGACTTCCGGGATTGGACCGTGTCATGATTGAGATCGAAGAACTCAACGTTTCGACCACTTTCGTAAGGGGCTTCATCAGGAGGAAAAGGCAAAAGAGCACGGTAACTCAACGGGTTAACCACGCCAGAGGCGAAACTCTTTGCAGGGAAGGGACAGAAGAGCACGGTAACTCAACGTGTGAGCCCACGTCAGAGGCGAACTCGACTGACTATCGGAAGAAGAAAGACGAGAATTTATAGGCAAGCGCCGTCGCGAATCAGCAAATGCCGTCGCGGTTCAGTGGCGGATGGCGGGGCTTAGGAATTAGCACTTTCCACATAGAAGGAAGGGGAAAGCCTTCGTCTCGATTGAGATTATTAGGGTGTTTGCAAATCTCAATGGCTTCGCGAATCTTTTCTGCTAAAGAAGAATGGGGATTTTGATGGAAGTTTCATCAAAAAGGATCTTATGACCAGTATCGCGTTGGTGTTCGGCGATGGCCGATGATGAAACGAGACCTGACTTGAGACAGCGCTGGTGCTCAGAGATACGAGTTTTCACTGAACGACCTGTTTCACCAATGTATACAGCATTACAAGAGCAAGGGACTCTATAAACACCTTTAGATGACATAGTGTTTAATTTATCTTTAGATGAAGGAAGAACCTGTGAGATTTTGCTCGGGGGTTTGAATACTGTTTTAATGTTTTGTTTTAGAAGAAACTTTCCTATGCGGTGGGTGACTTGGTGGATATAGGGAAGAAAGACTATTGCTGCAGGAGGATCGGTTTTGGAGGTTTGGAGGCCGTGATGAAGATGGCGATTGATGGCAGACTGTATATCCCTAGCACGGTAACCATTATTCCTAAGAGCTTTCCGAATGTGATTTATTCAGCGTGGATATTATCGGGTTGGATATGGAAACAGCCCGGTATACAAGCGAATTGATAACGGAAAGTTTTTGTGTAGGATGATGGTGGGAATCGGCATGTAGATAGCGATCAGTGTGAGTGGGTTTGCGATATACAGAATGACCAAGTTTGCCACTGGGTTGACATCTAAGAAAGGAAGGAAACCGTTACTTTCTATCTCCATGGTAAAGTTAATGTGTGGATGTTGACTATTGAGATGATTTAAGAAGACGGGTAACGTGTTTTTACCATGTGGCCAAATAATAAAGGTATCGTCAACGTATCGGAACCAAACCTTAGGTTTCAATTCTGAAGATTCCAGAGCTACGGTTTCGAAAGCTTCCATGAAGATATTGGCAACGACAGGTGAAGGAGGAGAACCCATGGCCGCACCAGTAATTTGTTTAAAGAACTGACCTTGAAATAGAAAATAAGTGGAAGAGAGGCATTTTTCTATCAGGGCAGGTAGACTTCAAACGTCTCCCCATGCTCTGATAACAACTGTTGGATTATGACTAAAGCTGATATTATATGGCGAATGCATATTTGGTATAATTGATATGCCGGAAAACTGTTTGCATATGTATACTAATTATGTGAAAACAAATCGTTTAAGCCAAGTTTAATTTGCATATTTTGCATATTTATACGTTTTTGAGCATATTTTATAAATTTTGCATATTTGGTTATATTTAAGCAATAATTTGTAATGTATGAAGAACTTTTTGATTTTTTTTGTAAAATTTACTATTTTATTAAATTTATTAATAAAATTTTTCTGCCGATGGAGTGCAGTGTACGTATCGAAATGAGCAGAGGAAAGGGGAAGTCCCTGTTAAAATCTTTGACTATATCAACATAGACTGCCAGCAACCCCCATTTTTCCCATAGAAGCAGTGTATAAGGAATCGGCCAACACAAAATCCATTTCAAGCGTGTTGGATGAATAACAGTCTGGTGGGGTTAGGGGAAATCTCATTTTTATGTTGCTTACAAAGTAAAGTTGGTGTTGGCAGTCCATGTTTATATAGTCAAACATTAAAATGAATGACGTCTTTGAATAAAAATTAGAGAAATAAATATACTCATATAAAATAATTGAAATGTTTACATTATTTACAATGCTCCTACTTATTTTCAAAAAAATTAGAGCATATTATTTGCATATATTATAACTTTGGGTGCATATACTGAACAAAATGTATGCATATATATGCGCATATTTTCGTACTTTTGAGTGCATATAATTATCAGCTTTAATTATGACTATAGAATCGTGAATAGGAACTTTGGTAAAAAGGGAAGTGACATCGAAACTCACAAGTAAATCCTCAGGTTCAACGCTTATATTGGATATAAGTTCAACGAAATGGGCTGAATTGCGAACATACGAGGGAGACTTACCAGTGAACTTTCTGAGGATAGTGGTTAGGTATTTAGCTAATGAGTAAGTAGGGGAATCTATGGTACTGACAATGGGCCTGAGAGGAATGTCTTGTTTATGGATTTTGGGAAGACCATAGAGCCGAGGAGGCTTTGAAGCGCGAGGAATCAACCTCCTCCTTTTGCAAACACCCTAATAATCTCAATCGAGACGAAGGCTTTCCCCTTCCTTCTATGTGGAAAGTGCTAATTCCTAAGCCCCCGCCCTCCGCCACTGAACCGCGACGGCATTTGCTGATTCGCGACGGCGCTTGCCTATAAATTCTCGTCTTTCTTCTTCCGATAGTCAGTCGAGTTTCGCCTCTGACGTGGCTCACACGTTGAGTTACCGTGCTCTTCTGTCCCTTCCCTGCAAAGAGTTTCGCCTCTGGCGTGGTTAACCCGTTGAGTTACCGTGCTCTTTTGCCTTTTCCTCCTGATGAAGCCCCTTACGAAAGTGGTCGAAACGTTGAGTTCTTCGATCTCAATCATGACACGGTCCAATCCCGGAAGTCGTTTGTTACTTAGTGTCAATAAATCAATTCATACATAGGAGAAAGAAAATGCAGGAAGTTTACAAATTTCTAAAGCATGTAGAAAATACAGAAAGAAACAACGATCATAAATATAATATCAGAGAAAATAAGATAAAAACACTATCAAGAGCTATTAACAGAGCAAGGCCGCACTTCCTAAACGATAGTCAACAATAAAGGCGAAAAAAGTAGAACTTAAAGAAGACGCTGTGATAAGAACAATAATGAGTTTAAAAATGGAAGATCTTGCGGTCCCGAGGGACTTTATGTAGAGTTATTAAAAATGGTACTAGCAAATTGTTTAAAATCCTAAACCACATATTTAAAAAATGTATAAATGCACAGGTGGCACCAGAAATATGGAAATAGCGTATATATCGTCAATTCACAAAAAGGAAACAAATAAGATTGTGGCAATTCTAGAGGGGTATAGGTAACTAGCGTGATGAGCAGACTACATGACCGAGTTCTGAGAGATTTAATAGAAAATGAATACCATGACGAAGAACAGGGTGGATTTAGAGCTGGTTGAGCAGTAGATATTGTTCGGTTAACGTGTTTACAATAAAGCACATAATAGAGAAAAGAGTCGCTGCCAACTAAGATCCACACTTGTTATTTGTAGTCTTAACAAAGGAACATGATTCGATCTCTACCAGCATACTATGGGATGTTCTGCGACAATCAAATATCAACTATACGTTAATTAAAGCTGTGCAAAATTTGCACAAGGACACAACATCTACAATCAAAATGGAAAATAAAATATCTAAACCGTTTACTGTTAATAAAGAACTCCGACAAGGCTGCTGAATCTCTCCCACTCTCAAGATATGTATAAAAAGGGCTTTGGAAACAATGGAAACTAAAATTCTCAGGTATGTGCATAGAGCTAGAACATACAACGGTCTATACATTGAAACTTTCCGACGAAATATTATTGGAGATAATAAAGATCTGGAGTATATGGCCAGAAATTTAAAAGAAACGTATAAAGAGTAAGACCTCGACAAGAATTTACAAAAGACAAAATATTTGCAGGTGGGTACAAATCAGACGATATAGACTGCTATAGCGAATATAAATATGAAGGAATGGTATTTGAAGAAAGTGGGACAAGCGATAAAGATATTAAATCAAGAATAGTACAAGGAAGAAAAGCAATAGCATGTCTAAGTGGAATTGTATGAATTAGTAATGTAAAGCACAGAAAATATAACATCTACAACATAATGGTAAAGAAAAGATTGTTATATGGAGCCGAAACATGGAAAATTATAGAAAAGAACAAGAATAAGATAGAAGCAACAGATATGAATGCATTAAAACGATCTGCAGGAATTTCGCGTAGAGATGGAGTGAGAATTAAGTGGTGCCACAACAAATGGAGGTACAAGATACAATTATGGAAGCTATTAAAAGACTGTAACCTATATGGTATGGTCATGTTCGGCGGTTGGCAGAAGGCAGGCTATCTAAACAAGCTCTAAAATGGACTGTCATACTTGATAGAAATATTATCGGCTACTCCGCCTACTTCTTGTTATAATAATAATTTTTTTTAAATATGAAAGCTAGGCGTCGGCCAACATCGACCGACGTTCTGAAACCGATATACTTATATACACGGTGCGAGGAACCAACTATTACTAACTTCATTCTATACACAAGTCTAAATCGCGCGATGACCGCTGAAAATCGTTGTTCTCTCGTTCACTTCGACCAGGGCGTTAAGATCAATAAAACTGTATACCGCGAAAAGATCTTAAAAGAAGAATTAATACCATGGACACAAACAATTCGAGATCAGGCCATAGGCGTCCCAGCAGGATTTAGCGCCGTCCCAGAATGCCCATGATTATCGACAATAAACACCGACGTTTCGACGTGCACAAGCATGTCTTCCCCTAGAATCGCAGAGAAACTCGCAGGCCCACTTTCGTGTAGCGTGCGATACTTTCTTCAGTAGACTCGATGCGGTCATGCCATCATCAAGGCCTGGGTGGTTATATAGAACAATGAATTTTGTTTCTTGACACAAAAATATTTGTTAATATTTTGAGAAAGTTTCAAACAATATCAAAAATTGACAGAACTATGACGTGTTTTATTAGTAACAGTTGGTTCCTCGCACCCTGCGACAGCGATGTGCTTTAAAGCTGAATAGGTCAAAAATTATTTAATTTTTTTATTTTTGCGTCTCTCCGTGTGCAAACCAAGAACAAAAACTAGTATTAGCATCCAAATGATGCGACGGCTAATTCTGATGCGTCGGCTAATTCTGATACCTCGGCTTAATTCTCTTAAAACAAAACAAACTTTATGACTATTTGACACAGTTGCCTGCTAGCTAGTCAGAAAGACGGCATGTAGCCCTTTAAGTACTCACAAATGCTTAAATATAAAAGAGCGCCAACGAAACTTTACCAATTAACGACAAGTGTATACAGGTATTCACCTAAAAATTTGTAAACTCAAGTAGCACATAATTTTCTGAAAGAAAAGCTAAAATCATGCACAGGTAGCAGTAACCATAACAAAAGCCACTAAGCCGGTATCACAGTATAAAATGCAGGTGATTATTCGCAAGTAAATATAGGCCGAAAAGTTAAGAGGCACCTCATAAAACGCATAAATTTAAGACTTACAAAATTTACAGTACAGCGACTTCATTTATTGCATACATTAAAATAAGACGCAAAGTTACAAGGCAATATGTCAAGCGTTGTCTGTTTCGTGGATGGAAGGAAACTTTCGATGTCTTCGAGTACAAAGTTCGCTGGACGAACTGTATATCCCGAGCTCACGTCGGGATTCCAAACATCAAATGCCTGAGTGAAGCTCTCAGCATGCGATTATGGTCGCCAGTAAGTGTTGCATGTTGCATAAAGAGAAAATTTAACCTGTATGAATGTTTCTTATCAGGCCCTTCCTGTGTGCTATGAAATTCACGTAGCTGCTGTTGAAGCAGACCACGGCTGACAGGTGTTCTCAGCGCCAGTAGCTAGGGTTAAAGTCATGCCCTTGACGATTCCACAACTAAATGCAAATGTCCGCAATGGAGCTCGGCACTTGCGGCTACAAGACGAAAAGCTCATAATAGAAAACAGAAAATTAAATACAGCCCTATGAAAGCTTCAGTAAACTTACCCCAAGGTGATTTTGGGTACGTGAAAAAAGAGTTGGATCCTCCGATATGGCATGAGACAAAATTCCCAAATTAATAGACCAGGAGTGCAGCGAACCGCCGACAGTGGCGAGGGCAAATACTCATATATTTTTACTTCTATATTGCTAGTAGGATCTGGGAACGGGCAAAAACATTACGGTGCCGACATAGTCTCACTCTGAACACTACGCGTCTCGTGCGCATGCCTGAAAACTGGAACTTCGAATTTATGAGCTAATTTTAAACTTGACCACTTCCCCACCACGCGGACGACGCTTGCGCACAGCTTAACAAGTGTGTAGAAGAGGTGGTTGTCTGTATCACTTACCCTGTGACCTCCCCACTTACAGGCGTTAGCAATATAGTAGTATTAAATATATGCAATTACTAAACAATAACCATCTGCACAACCGTACATCCGCTGTACACTTTACAAAACGCTTAAGCTGACTCGGGACCAGAAAAACGCCGAGAACCATTGCCGACTGTCACTTCACGGACTGAAAGCGAAAGGTAGGTGTGGCTCACGACCGCGATATATCAAATCTAAACCACAGACATCGAAATTAATAGATCCGTCAACGAAAGCATAACACCAGTTACTAATCAGTTTATGATTTCAATCGCAACTAGTCCGGTCGCTGTTGAGGTGTTGAGTAACTCCGTGTACGAAAAGCCTTAATACCATGGAAAATGTTTGGGTCATAACCAAAACCTATTATAACAAAAATATGGGTTGGGACAGATATGGGATGGAGAATGTAACTTGATTCTTCCAAATTTAGCCAACTTGCGGAACAACTAATGACATCTTTTGCGTTTTCATAGTTATTCTGCGGGAATTGCAATTCTACCCTTTCTAGCGTCCCATTGTCAATAACGCCAGGGCCATTTCTTCAGAAATTGCAGCATCCGATCGACCGTCTGCGATAATTAGTGTTAATTCAGCACACGTGTACTTCTTGCCACTTTTGCATTTCGTACTTTTCTGCCTTATATAAGGTAGCTTAAGGTTGCTATTAATAAGTTAATAAATATGCTACTGTTAATGTTCTGCGAAATCTTAAAATTAGAAATGGATATTGGATAATTATCAGTATTCCATACGCGAGTAAACATATATGCATTTAATCTATGGTGAATTTTGAGGAAATTCTAATGCTGCAGTTCGCTTGTACCGTAGGCGCTTTTCAAACAGACATAGTAAACCTAGAGAATGTTATTTTGGAATTTTTTAAATTTTGAAATAGTAATAAGACAACTTGCCCGGGAATTTGGAGTTTCGTTGTGGACAAGTTAAGAATTCTTCAAGAACAACTTCTGTATCCCTACCCCGTACAAAGGGTTCAACATCTTCAGGTTGCTGATTTTCTAGCTAGGCGTGATTTCTGTGCGACACATGCAATACGCCGTGGAAATTTCCAAATGCGGTTTCTGATCAATATCTGGGCAGATATTGTTAATGGTTATCTTGTAGGTTCATATGAATTGCCAAACCGTTTAACTGGAGCTGTATATCACAATTTTCTATCAAATGTGTTACCGGGACCTTTACAAGTTGTACCATTACAAATCCGAAGAAATATGTGGCTGCTACATGATGGTGCACCAGCTCATTTCAGTTACCTGGTGACTGATTATTTAAATGTAGAATTTCTTCAAAGGTGGATTGGTCGTAATGGGCCTATACGTTGGCCGACAAGGTCGCCCTATTTAACACCAATGCATTTTTTTCTTATTGGGGTATCTAAAGTCACTGCTGTATCAAACATTAATTCAAACAGAGCAAGAACTTCGGGAACGTATTTTGGTTAAGGAGTGCCAATACTTGTGTTAATATGAACGGCGGTCATTTTAAGCAGTTGTTACATTGACAACTTCATGCAGAAACTAGCTATAGTTTATCTTGTTAATTTTAATTATGTTTATACAGTTGTTATTGCGATTTATTGCTTAGCAATAAAGTTCTATTGTTATTCGTATTTACTTAATTCATATGAAGATAATCGTGCTTCTCCAAACCGTGGGGATGTATATTTTTTTGAATTCATGTAAATGAAAAATGAAAAAGGGGTATTTAATTTAGTTTGACGTCCGTTACTATCCTGTGAAGTTTGGTGGTCTATTTACCATACACTCTGTATTTTGCCCTAGTGTGCATATCAAAGTTTTGGTCTTCTACTTATACAATACTGTAAACTGCTGTACCTAGCATAACTTGCGTGTAAAGAAATAAATATTTTGAGTTTAATGAATATTATTATTAAATTATATTTCCTGTAAAACTTATATCGGGTGTTCATTTAAATTTGACGTCGCAGTCGGTGCTGAAAAGTTCATTGTGAATATATCACAAAACATACTTTTACAAACAGATTTTACTAGAAAGCATTCAAATGCAAACGTTTAAAGCTAACTTTAAAACACTACATATCCATCAAACGGTAATAACTTAATTGTAATTTATTGCAATAGAAAAAGGATTTATAACAAATAATCATCCCCCATGCACGCTCAAACTCTTAGCACAATCCCATTGCTAACATTTATTGGCATATTCGGACTGTTACTAATTTCATTAATTTTCTCCAATAGTCTATGCCGCAGTTCATTTAGGTCATGTATTGGTTGCTAGAAAATGGAGTTCTTTAAATACGGCCACAGAAAGAAATCGCATGGCGTGAGGTCGCAAGATTTGTCAGGATAAGGTATTTGTATTGGTGCGTTTCGACTAATAATCCGTATGTCGAAACATTCTCGTACCATATTTAAGGTACCATGTGTTGTGTACGCAGTGGAAAAAACCAAACCTGTGTTCATCGTCATGGTGCTCGTCAAAAAAGGGTCGTACAATCTCTTCTCGATACCTTTCGGCAGCCAAAGTGCCTGAAAAAATTCTTCAAAAATGTTTCAACAAATAAACACTTTTGCCTTACTTTTACCTTCAAAAAGTATTGCTCAATTATTCTACGCCTTGATATAGCCACCCACACTCCCACTTTTTGAGGATGAAGAAATGTTTCTACCATAAAATTAGGCTTCTTCGAACTCCGCCAACGCATGTTATGCGAATTAATGTATCCATCTAAATAAAACCAGGCCTCGTCCGTGAAAAAAATGGTCTTCAATAAGTCGTCATTGAGGGTATTTAGAAACCACTGACAATACTCCACACGCTGATAATCAACTTCGTGTAATTGTAAAGATTGCAAACGGTAGAGATAAACGTGGATGTCTTTCTTTAATATTTTGTGACAGGTGCCAACTGCCAACGGAACTTGTTGCGACAAATGGCGTACAGAGGTTTGAGGAGCATCTTCCATAATCTGTCTTACATTTTTAATTACTTCTGCCGTTCTTCTCGGAAAATGGCCGCTGCCTTCTTTGGGTGAAACGGATACAGTCCAGTAATGCCACGCAAGGTTTGAAAATTCGTGCCGAAACTCTTCAAAACAATCATGGATTGGGTACTGCTATATTCCGTCAACTCGTCGGCCGTTAGGGAAATAGGATTCGATCGTAAAAATGTTAGGTTCTTGTACTGTTGTGCTTGCATCACCTACTTGGATGTTGTTAAGGTGGCGCATCAAACAAAATAAAAAACAAGTTTATTATAGTGGTAATAAGACGTGTTTTATTCGACCTCTACAAATAAGCGAAAATATTGTAAGATATACTCACCGAAAGGCACTATATCTTACAAATTAGTGACCCCGACGCTATATATCTTACAGTACCAAACCCATTTTAATTGAAGAGGTTACAGTATCAAACACAAATAACTGACAGGTAGAGAATACCGAATACGTCTGTTTGTGAAGAAAGAATCTGTTTTAGGTAAAATTATTAAAACTGTACTGTACTTACGCATATATTTCATTAACGGAATACACAATTTACTAAATGACAACAAACGCAAAGTGACGTTCGGTTGAAATAACTGATGACAACAAATTTAAATGACCACTCTTTAATCATCTTATCATCTTACTATCAAGTCTAAACCAGGCAAATGTTAATTAAAAAAATATTTACATCTTGAATATTCACATCTGTCTGCTTTACAAAAATTTAAAATGACATTAAAAAAACAAGGAATACGTTCAAATTTCGCAAAAAAGCATTCAACATTGTTAGTTTTACTTTTAGTTATGTCGCAATTGTAACCAATTTCGTCTCATAAATGTAACAAAATGGCCATGTCTTAAAATACATTTTTTATAGCAAATGCTAAAGTGCTCTTTAATCGACTCAAAACAAAAGGTCAAGTGTTACTTCAACAGCTAAACAGACATATGGTTGTGAGAATATTTTTAGTTTGTATGTGGCTACGGCTAATTGGCATTATTTTCTCGGTGCCGAAATTACGATTTCGCCCGTATAGAAGCATTTCGAGTCGTGCACTTGCATTCAGCTGTTTTAATTACAAATATTCCGTTTATCGATCCTGTGTGAAACAGTTTGAGCTGCCTTAAGAGCACGTGTGCATTATCGACCCGTCTTAGACGTGAATTTTCGTACGTTTTTGAGCCAGAATAAAAGACAGTTGCTGTGTGTTAGAGAGAGCGAGTAAGAATGTTTAGACCCCACTATTTATCGATTGCGAAGCTTTTCAAGCGTTTCTCAAGAATTATCGGTACGCGGTTCCGAGCAACAAGTGGCTGCGGGTTGTTTTTCCGCCCTCGCAGTTTTTCTGATTAGCAGCTAACGGTTGTGCTTTTTATGTGTGCGCGCCACAGATTTGAATGTCCCGATAGTTGAACTCCCGTCGATTTAACGCAAGTTTTGTGTATTTCGCATTTAATGACTTATTGAAGTGCAATTGGTAGCTTTGGAGTCAGGCGAGCTTGAATTTGTTGTTTACTGATTTAAGCCTTGAGTTTTTCGTTTATTGTGTAGTGTCAGCCCTTATACACGTCATTTGATGGATTTTCC
Organism: Agriotes lineatus; assembly: GCA_940337035.1. Taxonomy (NCBI): domain Eukaryota; kingdom Metazoa; phylum Arthropoda; class Insecta; order Coleoptera; family Elateridae; genus Agriotes; species Agriotes lineatus. The sequence goes on along the minus strand of CALNHX010000720.1, from coordinate 86,490 downwards.
TTGAAATTTCAGTACAGGCTTAACGTTTCGTAGCGTGCCATTACCGCTGCGGGTTTCGTTTGTGCCCTCGTTAGGGGATAATTCCCAGGCTCCGTTCCGTCAGCAACTTCCCGTTGTTTTGGTACAGCTTCACCAGGTGTTTTAGAGCAGTTGTCTGAAAGGCCGTCGTTTGCAGCAACGTTGGACGTCGATTGCAGCTAAGCAAAAGCTCCTTCAGGTATCGTTCTAATATAATAGTTTTTATAGTGCCTAAATTATAAAGTGTACATAGTGTTTTTCCGACGGGCTAGACAGAGTTCGTAAGGTTGCGGTCACTGTAGCATTTATGATTTGTACCATTGCATTTGCTATCATATCAATTCCACTCATTATCGTCAGAAATCAGAATCCTGTTTAACTTTACGTCGTGGCAAATGAGGTGTGTGGCGCATTTGTGCCATGTTTAGTTAATCACCGTCTTGTATTGCTGTTCATGGAGTCAGTATTTTGATAATTCAATGATAATACCGTTTACAAGTCATTTCAATAGTCGATATCAAGTTTACCGCTCATTAGATTAAGACGTTAAGTAATTTATATATTTGACATTTACTAACCAACCCATTTCGTATCGTTATGTACTAAACTCTTGTTCATTCAAATATTTTTGGTAATACATTTAATCTTTATTTAACTGTGTTTTTTTATGTTATGCATGCGATCTGTGCATGTATTTTCAGTTGTAAAAGGAGTTTAGTCCGATGATGTTGAACGTGGCTCTCCGACCAGGACACTGCCAAAGTTACAGTTGTACAGGTGTATCAACACTGCTTCCACTTTCCTCAGTGGGTTCACCCGTCTATTTTTTCCTGGTAGGAATGTGGCGGCGCCGTGGCAAGTAAGATCTGTTTTTCCGTTATTAGGCCGTTGCCCTGTGTGATCTCGTGTTGGAAACCCTCGCTCCACTGAAGCTAGTCGGCACTCGCTTTTGTGACGGGCTAGGGCAGCGGCCCTATGTAATTCCTTCCCGATTTTGAGTGAGTTTATGCGCTATTCTTTTAGCATTGTATTGTTGTTGTAATATCGAATTTAGCCCGTTATGTGGTGCTGACTTGGCGCGACCAGGTGGAATATCCGTAAAAACGCTAATGTAGCCGTCGATAGTTAGTTGATGAAATAAATTTCTACCATTTTTACTTCCTTTTACTATAAAGGAAGTATTGGATTCACCCCAAAAATTCGAAATTGAGTTTTCAACAGATCTTCACGTTTTAGAGTCCCCTGATCCCAAAAAACATATTTTTTTCATTGGTCTGTCTGTGTGTCTGTCTGTCTGTGTGTGTGTCTGTGAACAGAATATCTCAAAAACGAAAAGAGGTATGGCGTTGAAACTTCATATATAAGTTTTGTGTACTATGTAGATGAGACAGCAAGCTTTTTAAGAAAATCGCATAACCGGAAGTAGGTGTTTACTCTTGTAATTTTTCAGTTTTTTTCGATTTTTTCAAAAACGGCTCTAACGATTTTTTTTAAACTTTACATTTTTACTACATTTTTAATGTGTATTGATGTGAAATAGGTGATTTTCCAGTTGAATACTTCTAAAATGGGTTTCTTTTATTTTTTTTTCTATTTTTTTTATTAACTCCTATTTTAAATAAAACATCCGGTATATTATTACATTTTTGAATTCACCTTAAAATTCTAGAGAAAATTTGTCTCTTCAACTAACGCTCTATTTTGTACCGTTTTTGTAGTATTTGTAATTTTTGAAAATTTTTGACAAATGGCTAAAAATTAAAAATGAAATTTTTGACTAATTATAAGAACACTGTAAAAGGAAGTTGTGTGAGTGTATCACACCAGATTTTTATTCTTTGTAACTAACATGTGAACAAATGAAAACGAAGTCAATCTTGTCTTTGAAAAAATTAGGTCGTGTGGTCTATTACTTACGATGTTTTTAATTTAAATATGACAGTTATTATAATAGTCCATACCTAACATAATGTGAATTAATAATCGACATATGTTTCAATTTTCAAAGCCAACCTTGATTTCATTTTCGTTTGCTCGCATGTTATAATACATAGAAACAGCATTATAAACAATGTATATTTAATGAATAAATTTGGTAACAGCTGTTTGGATTAATAATAAACAAGTTAGGAGACAATCAGCTAAAAATATATTTGAAAAGCAGCTTGATTAGTTATAAGATAAATAAAAACAAGCATTAGTCAAGTATACAAAAGTACATTTTAATATGTTACGTTTCGCTGCTTTAAAGCAGCTTCTTCAGACAATTTTTTAAAACATTATAAAAGACATTTCTTTGATGATTTGAAATTTTACATGTAAAAACTTAGAATTAAGAAAGCATGTTAATGTAGGGGTGAAAAAATTTTCTTTCCTCGTTGTAGGTTAAACCATTAAAATTTTTGTTTATTAATTATTGAATTTGTCGTATTACAAAAGGGTTAGGAAAGTTTTATGTATTATATAAAGAAAAGAGTTCAAATAAGGGTATTGACATAATCACTTTTTGAAAACTGTGGATAAATAAAATTAATTTAATATTATCACATGTCTGCTACACGAATTGACTATAAAGAGGAGAGTACTTCATGTCATTAAAACTTAGCAAGTTATTAAAGTATAAAATGTTAAAATTCTGGATATGAGATTATGAAATAACTCCATAGTAATTAGGAGTATAAATTAGGAAAAATGTATATTGTATCGTAATAGGAGCTTAAATTGGGTCAAGGTTGTTGTGTTTAAACTTGAAACGCTGTGGTAAGGGTTTAATAGCTTGAAATTCGAACAATCTTGGTGATTAATTTTTGTTTACATCGTTTAGCCAGTGTTGTATGTAATGTGTTGAAAATCTTGATTTGTGGAGGGATAAGTGCAGTAGTAATCGATTTAAACAGCCTCTCGAATATTCAAGATGCAACATCTTGTGTACCCAAAACGATGAGGACCCGCCACATTCATTAAAATGTGAAGCTGTTATAAGATCTTTAAACATGGAGTGAGTTGAAAATGCATTATTAATAATTTCTAAGTGCATGTGGTTTTCAGGTGGCCGAAGTAATTTTTTGTTGGTCGACAGCATTAAGTTGTTCCAAAACGAAAGGCGATTGCTAAATAGGCAGTAAAAATCGCCTTTCGTTTTGGAACAACTTAATGCTGTCGACCAACAAAAAATTACTTCGGCCACCTGAAAACCACATGCACTTAGAAATTATTAATAATGCATTTTCAACTCACTCCATGTTTAAAGATCTTATAACAGCTTCACATTTTAATGAATGTGGCGGGTCCTCATCGTTTTGGGTACACAAGATGTTGCATCTTGAATATTCGAGAGGCTGTTTAAATCGATTACTACTGCACTTATCCCTCCACAAATCAAGATTTTCAACACATTACATACAACACTGGCTAAACGATGTAAACAAAAATTAATCACCAAGATTGTTCGAATTTCAAGCTATTAAACCCTTACCACAGCGTTTCAAGTTTAAACACAACAACCTTGACCCAATTTAAGCTCCTATTACGATACAATATACATTTTTCCTGATTTATACTCCTAATTACTATGGAGTTATTTCATAATCTCATATCCAGAATTTTAACATTTTATACTTTAATAACTTGCTAAGTTTTAATGACATGAAGTACTCTCCTCTTTATAGTCAATTCGTGTAGCAGACATGTGATAATATTAAATTAATTTTATTTATCCACAGTTTTCAAAAAGTGATTATGTCAATACCCTTATTTGAACTCTTTTCTTTATATAATACATAAAACTTTCCTAACCCTTTTGTAATACGACAAATTCAATAATTAATAAACAAAAATTTTAATGGTTTAACCTACAACGAGGAAAGAAAATTTTTTCACCCCTACATTAACATGCTTTCTTAATTCTAAGTTTTTACATGTAAAATTTCAAATCATCAAAGAAATGTCTTTTATAATGTTTTAAAAAATTGTCTGAAGAAGCTGCTTTAAAGCAGCGAAACGTAACATATTAAAATGTACTTTTGTATACTTGACTAATGCTTGTTTTTATTTATCTTATAACTAATCAAGCTGCTTTTCAAATATATTTTTAGCTGATTGTCTCCTAACTTGTTTATTATGTATATTTAACTTTAATAAGGCCACACTGTATAGTAAAGTCCCGTGAGGGGTTGCCAGTCCCCCATCGGGCGCCTCCCCGGGTGGCGGATAGGGGAAAGCCTCCCAGATATGGGTGGTACCGGGGAAATCAAATACCCGGGGCGGACCAAAGCTGGTACCGCAGCGTCTGTCCCAAAGTGGGCGGCTGCAAACAGCGTCTGTTCTCCAGGTTAGGAGCGGCTGATATTAAACTCACCAATCCGCCTGGCCGGCGTGGTGTTTCAAAATGCCAATACCTCTCAAGAAAACAAAATGTCGACAAGAAAACGTAAAAGGAAGGTACCCCAGGTGGGTAGGATAATACATCCACAATCCCACATCGGAAATCCGGTCTGCCTCACGGATTCTGGGGGAGGCAAAAGTTCGACAAGCAAACAGATTAAAATCTGCCTGGCGACGTACAACATAAGATTCATGGCCAAAGACGAAAAAGTTTATGAATTAGAAGAAGAATTGCAAAAGGTGAAATGGGATATAGTGGGATTATCTGAGATCAAAAGAAGAGGAGAACAATGCATAGACTTAAACTCGGGTAACAGGCTATATTATAAAGGGAAAGAAGATGTAACACAAGGGGGCGTAGGATTTTTAGTAAAAGAAAAATTAAATACACACAGAGATGTTTAAGGCAATATCAGATAGAGTAGCCTACATAATAGTCAAAAATAATAACTCAAAAATGAAGATAATCCAAACCTATGGGCCAACATCTAGTTACGAAGATGAAGAGTATGAAATATTTTTGGAAGAACTCACAACAGCCGTAGAAGAAACAAAATCAAAACCAACCATAATTATGGGCGACTTTAATGCAAGGATCGGAATGAAAACTGACGAAACTGAAACAAAGATAGGAAATTATGGCTACGGATCACGCAATGAAAGAGGAGAACGCATTGTGCAATACCTACAACAAAATAACTTATATGCCATAAATACATTCTTTAAAAAGAAGCCAAGTCGGAAATGGACTTGGATATCGCCCAATGGCGAAACAAAAAATGAAATAGACTACTTCATCTCTTCCGAAAGACTAATTTTTAAGGATGTCACAGCCTTAAATCAATTTAACACAGGAAGCGACCATCCTATGCTTCGAGCCACAGTTTATGTAGACAAAAAACTAGTACGGAAACGATATTTTAAAAATAAAACGCAAATAGATGCTTACAAATTAAAAGAGCAGGCGAAAGAATTTAGAACAATCTTGAAAAATACCAACATACAATCGGTAAATATAGAAAACGATGTTAACATAATAAATAATAGATTAAAGAAAAACTTGGTGGAAGCAGGAGTAAAAGTAGCCAAGCAAAAGAAAGAAAGACAAAAAAGAATAAGTGACGAAACAAAAACTCTAATGGGACAAAGAAGAGAGCTCATCAACAAGGGAAAAAGACAAACAGAGGAATACAAGGAACTGAATAAGACAATACGAAGAAAAATCAAAGAAGACCTAAGGAAGTATAATGAATCTAAAATAGAAAAAATAATCGAAATGAACAGAGGCATGAAATGTCTAAGACCGACATTAGGAAGACCTAAAATAATTACCATGAAAGACAACAATGGCAGAGAGGAAAGAGAAAAACAGAAAATAGAAAAAATAATAACAAAATATTACGAAAACCTGTACGAATCCAAAACTGCACCAGATCATTTCATACAAGAGGGGCTAAGCAGAACTATTACAAATGTCAACTCAGAAGAACTACCAAACATTGAAAACTACGAGATAGAACAGGCTATAAAAGAACTCAAAAATAATAAGGCGGCTGGCCCTGATGAAGTAATAGCAGAAATGCTAAAAGAAGGGAAAGACGTCATAATAAACTCCATGAGAATATTATTAAACGAGTGCTTACACAACGCAGTCATCCCAGACAATTGGTATGAAAGTATAGTTATCCTCCTGCATAAGAAAGGAGATAGAGCGGACATAAATAATTATCGCCCTATCTCACTACTCTCGCAGATGTATAAAGTATTCATGAAGATAATTACTAACAGACTTACCCCAAAGATGGATGCTTACCAGCCCGTAGAACAGGCAGGATTTAGGAAAGGGTTTAGTACCTCAGACCACCTCCTAACAATAAGAACGCTCATTGAAAAAGCTACTGAATACCATTTGCCCCTACATTTGGCATTCGTGGATTACGAGAAAGCCTTTGACAGCGTGTAGCTGTGGGCGGTGGAGCAGGCCATGAATAACTGTAGGATAGACTCACGTTATAGACAGCTAATACATAACATATACGAGAAAGCAACAATGGTGATACAACTTGAGGAAAAGACCGGTAAAATACCAATCAAAAGAGGTGTCAGGCAAGGGGATATAATATCTCCTAAACTTTTCACACTTGCCTTGGAAGATGTATTCAGATCGTTACCATGGACCGAATACGGAATAAATATCAACGGTAAAAAATGTCACATCTTAGATACGCGGATGATGTCATACTAACAGCAGCAACATTTGAAGAACTACAAATAATGATAAAAGAGTTGGAGGAGGCGTCGCGAAAGGTCGGCCTAAAAATGAATATGAAGAAAACAAAAATAATGACTAACACACATGAAGATAGAAACGTAAGGATTGACAATTGCACACTGGAAAAAGTAAATGAATATATATACCTCGGCCAAATCCTAAAGATGGGTAAAGACAACCAGACGGCAGAAATACAGCGAAGGATCCGATTGGCATGGGCAGGATTCGGAAAGTTAGCATTTGTACTAAAAAATCTCAAGCTACAACAATATCAAAAAAGCAGGGTATTTAATCAATGCATATTGCCAGTACTTACTTACGGTTGCCAAACGTGGACACTAGAGCTGGGCAAAGCGATTCATTTTTGAGATTTGACTCTTTGAATCTCGTTCAGTTGTGGGATCCGGTTCAGTGATTCGGCTCCAAAGATTCATTTCATTTGTTCTACTGCTACATTGCATACGCCTCAGAATGGGACCAAATGAAATAAATCGTTTGAACGAATTGCACTGCAGACTGCTCAGCACATTGACAGTCGCAGACTCACCGACGAAAAGTATCGGGTGTTAATTGAAAATCAAGCGGCAAAGGCAAAGACCGCCCCAGTGAGCAGTTATATTAGTTTTGTCGGCATTATACTATATCGGGTCATCAAATAAATTTAAGGTTTATTTTGCCGTGGCCCCATATAAACATAATGTAACATCTACCATCTCGATCTGAAATTTATTTGATCGCCCTATATAAATTGTCGCGGACCACTGATAACGCGCGGGAGAAAGGTAAATGATTAAAAAAGTCGAAGATAATGAATGAATGAATGAATGCACATTGTACTTGATACATAAAAACTTCCGTTAATAAAAATGCACCTAGTATTTAATTTTAGTCCTGTTCGAAGTGTATACACAATTATTTTCAAATAATAAACTGCAGCTCGTACTGAGTTCGTGTATCAATTTGATATTCAGCAAACAATTCCCGGCACTACTAAAAACAAGTGATCGCTGGACGGCATATTTGATGCAAAATGAATCGCCTTTAATGACTTTACTTTTACTGTAAGCGACCGCCGCCGTTGCCTTATCACCTGATGTGCAAGACAACGTATTATATTCCCTGACCGAGTCGCCAGATTGATATTTCAAATGAACCATTCACAACTCGCTACGTGAAGAGAGATCGGTACATTTATTCCATTATCTGAACGACTTTTTGAATCTAGACTCAAATGTGAAAAGTGATTCAGGAACTGAATCTTTCAAATAGCGCGATCCGGATCTCATGACTCACGCTACGGAGTCGGTTCATAGAGCCGAATCGTTCACGAACGACACAGCTCTAGTGGACACTTACCAAAGCTAACATGGATAAAATTGCAAAAACACAGAGGTCCATGGAAAGAATTATGTTAGGAATTAGGCTGACAGACAGAAAAACAAATATATGGGTCAGAAGCAAAACGAAAGTTAGAGATGTTGTAGAATATGTCACTACATTAAAATGGACCTTTGCAGGTCATAACGCACGACACACAGATGGAAGATGGAATAATCAAATTCAAAATTGGAGGCCATGGATGGGACAGCGGACTAGAGGACGCCCACAAATGCGCTGGGGGGATGACCTGAAGAGAATAGGTGGAATTCGTTTCACCGGATAATTATCTCACTGGAAAGCTATTCGCCGGATTCCGTTTCACCGGATTGTAGGGTGCGCTGTTTTTCTAGCTTGTTTAGGTTATTTGCAGACTTTGATAGTTTTTTTAATTGAATGTCCCATAACAGTGGATTCCCATTCGCCGGACATAATATTTTATACTCGTAATTAAAAAATCTTGATATTCGGCGAAATACATTCCGGTGAAAAGGCTTCCGGCGAATCGAATTCAGGCGTGATCAATTCCGGTGAAAAGAATCCGGCGAATGGAAACGGATTCCATTTGAACTAACCGAAGTTGACCTTTCCACTTTTCCATTAAGGTCACTATATCAATAAGGTACCGCCATTAGTGATTTTTTATATCTATCCTTGTCGCACAATTTTCTCCAACTGGGGATAAAACACATAACCTAACAGATTCCTCACTTTACAAGTGCCATTACACCAAAAAGAAAATCCCCAAAAACTAATGTCCTCCCTATTGCACTTGGGAAATTTGTATTTGTTATCCTTATCTCACAATTTTCTCACATTCTCAAGCGAGGAATGGAATGGCGGTACCTTATTGATATAGTGACCTTATTTTCCATACTGTAATAGCGATTGGTGGTGGTTTGTGTAGTAATTCAAAGTTATCTTTGCTGCTAGCCCATTTTTTGGACGAGTTAACTTCTCCACATTTCATATTGTTCCATGTAAGTAAGAATATTAGACTCAGAATAAAAGGCTTGTTAATATTTTTCATATAGACATAACCAAGTTAACCTAACTGAATTTCGTTGTACATTTAATTTCCAGGTATTGCTTTTATTAAATCCGGATCCCCCATTTTTGTTGTAATAATGGACGTGAAACATGAATTAGTTGAATATAATGTGCGTAATGAAACAATTAGCATGTTACATGAACCATTGACAAAAAATGAAAGTAAAGTAGTCGCAAACTTACATGTTTGGCAAGCGGTCATTCCACATGCGATTGATAATAAGGTTCCTCACGAATTGGATATTAAACAGGAGGAAGTTCATATAAAGGATGAATTGCTTGATTCTTGTGCAGCAAGTGAAAGTATCTTAGAAGAACGGTTACTTTGCAAAGTTTGTGACTATGAAGCAAAAGATGAAATTAATTTCTTGGAACATATGAAAACTCATACGGAACAATCTTACACATCTTCCATTTGTGAAGATAATACAGCATTGAATTGTAAGTTCTTGATCATTTGAAGACCTATACAAGCAAAAACCTTATTCGTTTTCTAGGTGCTTTAGTGAACTCTATGAAGACGCTTACAGAAGTAAAACCTTATTCATGTTCTATTTGCGGATATGAAACAGCACACATAAGTCATTTAGTAAACCATATGAAGACGCATAGAGGAAAAAAAACTTATTCATGTTCAATTTGCAAATTAAAACACTACATAGAGACACTTTAATTGAACATATGAAGAAGCATACTGGAGAAAAACTTTATTCATATTCTATTTGTGAATATAAACCACAAACCGGTAATTTAGTTCCGCATATGAAGACAGATACAGCAGAAAAACCTTATTTATGTTCAATTTGCGAATATAAAGCAGCACGTAAAGATACTTTAGTTAATCATATGACGATCCATACAGGGGAGAAACCTCATACATATTCCATTTGCGAATATAAGACAGCACGGAAAGGTAACTTAGTTATTCATATGAAGGTACATACAGATGAAAAACCTTATTCATGTTCCATTTGTGAGTATAAATCAGCAGAGAAAAGGCGTTTAGTGATGCACATGAAGACGCATACAGGAGAGAAACCTCACACATGTTCCATTTGTGAATATAAGACACTATGGAGAAGTCACTTAGTTAATCATATGAAGATACATACAGGTGAAAAACCTTATTCATGTTCCATTTGTGAGTATAAATCAGCAGAGAAAAGGCGTTTAGTGATGCACATGAAGATGCATACAGGAGAGAAACCTCATACATGTTCCATTTGCGAATATAAGACAGCAAGGAAACGTAACTTAGTTAATCATATGAAGGTACATACAGATGAAAAACCTTATTCATGTTCCATTTGTGAGTATAAAGCAGTAACGAAACAGAAGTTAGTTATCCATCTGAGGAAACATACAGGCGAAAAACCTTATTCCTGTTCAATTTGCGAATTTAAAACACTACGTAGAGATACTTTAGTTAAACATATGAAGAAGCATACTGGAGAAAAACCTTATGCATGTTCTATTTGCAAGTATAAAGCAGCAAGGAAAGATAAGTTATTTGATCATATGAGGACACATACGGGAGAAAAATGTTATTCCTGTTCTATTTGTGGATATGAAGCAGCACAGAAATGTTATTTAGTAAGCAGGGCCGTCGCTAGAGTTTTGGCCGCCCGGTGCAGGTTTTTAAATTATTGCCCTTATGTTTGTAGGTATGTATTAAAAAAATGGCTAAATTTAAAAAATGTTTTTGAAAAAATATAACATGGTTAAATATACTGTGTTGGCTAAGAGCATGGTGTCTTTCTTTACTTTTAATTATTAGTTTGCCACATTAATATGCACTGGATACACGTTGCTGTGCCTTAAATTTGTACTGAACCTTCAAGTATTGGATCAGTTTTTTAAATTACAAATTGCCCTATTTTGTATTATAATGTCAATAATTACTATTATAGATAGTTCCTGAAAACTCAACAGGGGTGGATTCTTTTATCTAGTTACTTGTTTACTGTTGATTGATTGCCTAATATTTTAAATCTCATTTGCATCATAAGTCACAATACTTATGTCAACCAAACGTCATAAACAGATTTGAAATTCATATGACAAATACAGATTGTTTCCCTATTACACAACAATATTAAAAACACAGGAAGTAATTCTTTGAAAACTAATTCACTTATATAGTCTTTTATTTGCTTTTTTCTAGTAATTACCTTTCAATTGATCTCCACAACGTTTAGGATGTAAACCAACCTGCTTTTCTCTGCCTACTGGTACAATCTCTGACGCACCTTTCCGCAATGAAAGGTTTCTCCTATAAACAAGACGTCGCCAACTGTTCCAAATCAGTAACTCTAACCTTCCCACAGAATGTAGCTAACCGCCCAAAAAAGCAGATACTGACTTCCTTTACTGCCGATGCCAAACTTCTTTTACTGCCGCTGCCAAACTTCCTGGAACGTGTCCTCTTAACTGATGGTGCTCCTCTGGAACTCTCCCTTATCAGCTAGATGTAATCCAATTCAATTAATGTCTGACGTTAAATGTATTTTTCCAATAAACTTGACTTCATATTCTTCTCCAGTTATTTACTTTTATAGATTAATTCTGCTTGCTTATTATTTTTAACCACATACTTGTAACCATCCTTAGTTTTATATCTGTTATTCTTCTTATATGTCTAAATCCTCTTATATCTTTAACCACGCAAATTTTATAATTATCCTTTTATTTTCCAAACAGGTTTATAATAAAATAGGGTTAATTTTCAATACTTTTAATTAGTCCAAATCATTTTCGTTATATTTTTTACAAGTTGTTATCAATAATTTGAAGAAAATTTCTTAACTACCTCATTTTCCTTTTTATACACTCTAGTCTTATCTATTTGAGTTAAACCTACTAAAATTTTATTTTATTTCAAATTAAGCATTTGTCATTCGTTTTCAAACTGTAATTTATGCAATATTATCTTGTTTTTAAATCCACCTGTTTTTCAATAGCTATTTTTCATTCACATTTTCACCTTATCTCTGAATAAATCCAAATTATTTTATTAACCAATTGTAATCCCTTTAATTTGAATGAATTTGATTCTAACTACATTAAGGTCGTATCATAACAATACATATACTATATACTACATAGTAACACATACATAATACATACATAAAAATAAAACTCTAAAAAATTTGACTCAGGCACAAATACATAGGTACATAAAAAAAACTAAATATATTTTCGAGCTTTTTTTCAGAAAGCATACTTATTATTTTATCATAATTTAAATTATTGGCAATTTCATGTTCGATGGAGATTAATGCCAAACCAGTTAAACGTTTCTGTGACATATATGTTCTGAAATAATTTTCGATTATTTTTTAATTTCGAGAAACTTCGTTCCCCAGAAGCATGAGTAAAGTGAATAAGATTCTAAGAGATATTACTAAATTAGGGAAAGTGTTTTCTACATTATTTTCTGTTATGTACTTAAGACTATTTAAAGGATGATTAGTTTCATGTTTCTTTGATCCAATCAAAGTCATAAATGAGAGCAGTCATCTTTAAGCTCCAAACCGTTTATGCCACTATTTAAACTATCAGTATCGGATAAGTATGTACGCATATTTTGTAGAAGACATATCGCGTGGCGCTTTCTTGACGAAAACATTGGGTTTGGGTATACAAATAGAGTTTGTTCTGCATAAAACTTAAGGTAGAGTTTGCTTCCACATAGAGTGATATTCTGGTTTAAGAATAAAATAAATAGAAAATATTGACGTCTTTTTGAGTATGATTACGTCTTTAAGTCGTACATTATATTTACTAACTCTACTCCTATATCATATAATAAACAAATAGTATAATATTTTGTTAAGAAAAATAGCCGCCCCTCAAAAAACGGCCGCCCGGTGCGGCCGCACGCTCGCACGCTCGCACCTACTGTAACGACGGCCCTGTTAGTAAGGCATATGAAGAGGCATACAGGAGAAAAACCTTTTTCATGTCCTATTTGCGAATATAAAGCGGCACGTAAAGATACTTTAGTTCTACATATCTGTGGCTTGGTGCTAAAAGGGCCAATGTCAAAATCATAACATTTCAGAAAATAGCAGTTGAAGTTTTTGTCAAAAATACTTTTAATTATAGTTTAAATGCCGTGGAAGCTTTAATTACCAACTTTGGCTCAGTATATAATGCAATTGAACAGAATATGATAGTGTTTTTAGTTGTTTGAAATTATCAAACATCTTGAAAACAAAAATGACTTTGGCCCTTCTTGCATAAATTTATGACTATTCAATTCACCTGTCATCTGTCAAAAAGTGACCAATGAAAATCCAGAATTCTGACGTTTCTTGGCCAATCAAAAAAATATCAGTGGATATATCTTCCTAGAAGGTATTCAAGTGACTATTTTAAACAAATGTGATTTGTATTAGAAAAAGTCAATATTAGTGTTCTGTTACTATAGAAATTGCGTAGTTTGTTGCTAGATTTACTGAAAACTAATTTGAAAAAGTAGTTTGGTTCATTAAATAGTCCCTCGAATACCATTCTTAGTCAAAGTTAAGTAGATTATTTTTGCGGTGGTATCACTACTCATGTCCATTGCGCTTGGGATTAGGACTCGTGCTAGCGCACTCCTCCTAATCATACCAAAGCGCAATGGACATTCGTGACACCACCGCAAAAATAGTCGGCATAACTTTGACTACTCATGGTATTATAAGTGATTATTTTTATGTTGCTTTTGTGACATTGGCCGTCATACCAAGAACAATAATAAACAGAATAACATTATTTTTTTAGTAGTTTATTATGTTGTTACAATTATTTTGTAATCAAAAGTGATAGAAACTAAAACTAGTACTAAAAAGCTAAAAACAGTAACAAAAATACAAAAACAACACGGTAACAGTTGCGTTTGAAAAAACTTCCATTATTCTGGTAAATCACCTTCCTCTTGTGGAGCTTCATCTGGTAAGTAATCCACTATGTTGTCATTAGTAGTTATTTGTTCAATGAAATGATTGTAGTATGTACGATTAGTACTGGTAATATATGGCAAAAATGCCTTTAAGTCAGTTAATTTTTCTGTACTCAAAGGAAGTGGTTCGTTGTTAAGTGGTAGAAGCGTGGGAAGATTACCCTGTCGTGTTTTCGTGTGGCTCCTGGATATATCAAAAATTTTAAACTGGCTCTCGAACAAATGTTTATACAAAATATTTGGGGTGTCGGTTGAATACCGCATCCATTTAATTTGCAGCCACTGCATTGGTTCGTTTAAAGTGTTCTTTTTACGATGCACATAATGAGTATTTAAACATGATTTAAAGTTTAAAAGCTCCTCTTGTTCCAATTCTATTACTTTTATGGGGGGTTTTCTTGGAACAAAACGTATCAAATTTGCCCAATCTCGAGGCAACTCAATATCAGCAATAGTACGTTTTTTTGTTTTTTCTATATTATTTCAATTCAGAAACAATTTGCAATAACATTGTACAAAAGAATATATTGCGGTTTTGTCCTCCGCAGGAATCGCTGTACATAGTCACTGTATGTATATCATTATTGTCTGAAAGGTTATGTAGGTAATGGTAAATGCAGGAGCCGATTTCCTGCCCACCTCGGCCAGCCACTGTTTCATTCCATAGATAGCACAAAGCAGATGATTCTTTTCCTATGGTTTGGTAAATGGTAAGGTTGAATGTCCACAACTGACGTTTATAAAAACTCATTCCACTTCTAAGATAGGGAGTGGGCAAGCATTTTTGCAAGTCGAAGGAAATTGTAACATAACCTGGATTATTCTGGCATTCCTCTTTATCTCTTCTTTTTGACTCATATGCCGACTCAGCCAAATGTAAATGTTTATTTTTTTCTTCTTCGATTGATGTTCGTTCTATCTCGCTCTGGCAACATTTCAACTGCATTGCAAACTTGTCGCATTTTGCACATGTATCGTTTTTTGGTTTATGGAATGATAAGTTGAATTCCTCAACAAATATTTTTCTATATAGCGAGTCCTTTTGCGGTTGAATATTTCTGTTTTTGCAATAATCCACATACAGTCGGTACATTTCAGCAATGGATAGATCGGGTGACAAGTACTTTTTCTGTGTATGGGAGCGCGAGTAGTGACTCTGGTAAGCTGGAAATAGGTTTATGTGTTCTTTTATTAGGAGTTTATCATTTTCTGAAATTTTAGGATGATTTCTATGTTTTCCTCGTCTATCCTCCGGGCATATTTTGCCTTCGCTAGATCGTTTCTTTTCCACAATTACTCTCGCTTTTTTCAAACTTATATCAAATGTATTTAGAAACATGATTTGACACACTTCAATTTTCTTACCGTTGTTTTTTGTCAGAAAATACTTTCTAGTAAAGTTTCGTCTACTTTGCTTGCCATCATTACGTCTCAATCGTTGAACCTGCTTTCCCTCTTCTTCTATGGAATTTGCCACAAACTGGTTTTGTCCAGAGCTAGACAACTGATAAAAACTTGTAAAAAGAATTTGTCGCTCCTCAGGGTTAAATTTTGCGAAGCACTTTTTTTTGCATGTACAGGCTGCCCTCAGTTGCTTAGCAGGAATTGTTTTATTTCCCGACACCGACGTATACACGCTACCTTGAGTTTTCAATGATTTTCTCACATTTCGTGTCCACTTGGAAGGATTCCACTTTCATTTTCTTGTAGCTTCATCTTTGTTTTCTTTTTTTCTTCCTCTGCGTGATTTATTTATTTGATTTTCAGCAGGACCGACCGATTGTGTATTGTCCTCGTCAGTGTCCGAAGATTCGTTTATCGGTACATATTCATCGCCACTATCTTCAAACGGTTCTGCATCGCTTGAATCTGTATTTTCTATTATTTTATTATCGCTGATTGAAGCTGATTCTGCAAGATAACGATACAAGGTTGTACAATAAGAATTATTCAGTTTTAATCTTATTACAACAAACTACTTAAGTAAAAACTAACAGCTGTCCCATTATTCTACACAACAATCATTTAAAACATAACCTCAAAATCGGTAACATGAATTTGTATTTTTATGTTTTAATGTATTACTTACCTTTACTGCAATCGTAAGTGTTACACATTAGTAAAATCTTACGTGTTCTTGGATTAATATCCATTATGCTTTTTCAACGACACTTTATCACTCTGGAATTACAACGCACAAACAGTCAACGTGACAAATTCACACCAGTTTGTTATAATGACGGCCGATGTCGCTACGTCACTAGAATACATCGTACAGGTTGGAACTAGAAGGGCCACTGTAGACATTGGCCCACTGTTTGTTTCACAAAATAATAATACCAGTGATTGCTAAAACGGCCAAAGTCAACTTTGGCCGTTTTAGCTTAAACTAATGTGAATGAATTCATAATGACATTGGCTACCATTACATTTATGGAGCGGCTATTGGTTGAATTTGACATTGGCCGTTTTAACATACGAAAGAAAGCAAGAAAAGAAATCGAATGGAATGGTTTACTCAAAACAGCAAAATACTGACATTGGCCCTTTTAGCACCAAGCCACAGATATTATGAAGAAGCATACTGGTGAAAAACCTTAATCATATTGAATTTGTGAATATAAAGTAGCACAAAGAGATAATGTAGTTCTGCATATGAAGACACAGGAGAAAAACCTGTTTCATGTTCAATTTGAAAGCAGCACAGAAAGGTCATTTAGTAAACCATATGAAGATGCATAGAGGAAAAAAAACTTATTCATGTTCAATTTGCAAATGTAAAACACTACATAGAGACACTTTAGTTAAACATATAGGCCATTCAGTAAACACAAAAACATATAAATTTTTTTGAAGTTGGCGTATACGTAAAATTTGTCTGCTAGGGATTCTGTATTTTGTTTTGCATAAAGGTAACTTTGAATTTAAAAATGACAATTAATAAATACTAGCAGTCCAGTGAGACAAATGTCTCATTTAATAAAACAAAAAAGACCGTTTTGCAAATAGAACGCGTATTCACCACACGTACGTATATGACGTCATTGTTGGTAGCAAACTACCAGTCGCATTTCCTTGATAAAATTTGCCTAGAATCGAAGCTAAAAAGTTAGGATTAGGATAATTTAAGATAATAATTAGTGTTAGAGACTGAAATTCGGTTCCTGACCTGACATGACCATTCCAAACATATAACTTTAATAACTTTTTTCTCTATCTCTTACGGTTTGGCTGCTGAAACAGCGTCCCAGACAGACAAAACAGCGTCCCGGACAGACACGTCTATTAGTTAAAGGATTATTAATTCAGGGTCAAAGTACATACTATTCTGGAAATTCTTGCCTGAACTTTTATAAAATGTAATAAAAATACTTATTAATAAATGCTACATCAATAGTATCCAACACAGTATTTGTTTAACATCCTTAAAAGTAGTTATGACAGATGCTAATTAAATGTCACACTCTTAACCTATTTGTTTTAGTAATTTTTTGTAAGTACATTCCTAGACAAAAGATCCAGTTTGAGAGTACACTCATGAAATTTTAGAAATCAAAGGCCACTTTGTGTTTTTATGTTTAGTGAACAGACTATATGAAGAAGCATACTGGAGAAAAACTTTAGCCACTCTATTTGTGAATATAAAGCACAAACCGGTAATTTAGTTCCGCATATAAAGATAGATACAGGAGAAAAACCTTATTTATGTTCAATTTGCGGATATAAAGCAGCACGTAAAGATACTTTAGTTCTACATATTATGAAGAAGCATACTGATGAAAAACCTTAATCATATGGAATTTGTGAATATAAAGTAGCACAAAGAGATAATGTAGTTCTGCATATGAAGACACAGTAGAAAAACCTGATTCATGTTCAATTTGAAAGCAGCACAGAAAGGTCATTTAGTAAACCATATGAAGACACATACCGGAGAAGAACTTCTTTCAAATTATAAGCAACACCACTAAACCCAGTTCTTAGCTAATTTTTTGACCTTAGTCGATGATTTACCGGTTGTTTTTATTCTACATCTATTCTTCATCAGCGTAGTGCAGCATATGCTGGAGTCCATACTGCTGGCTGCTTATAATTATTAAAAAACAAAATTCTATTCGTCTGTTGCATTTCTGTTTAAAGCAGCACAAACACATTATTTTGGCAGATAGGTATATGGATAATGAAATAGTAGGCAGTATGTACACAAAAAATTTGTATTAAATCGTACAAAATTATTTGAAAGAGATTTTAATGTTGAACCTACAAGTATTGGATTTTGTAACACGTATCAGAAATTAAAGGAACTGATCATCAGTGAGGAAATCGAACAATCATGTTTTAAAAGCCGCTTCCAGACATCGAAAATATTCAGAGATAAGGACATTTACAATTAGCGTAGGGCTGATTACTGATTTATTGTGCTCACACTTAAGTGTGTTCACAATAGTTATTGGTAAATTGATGCAAGTCAAAGGAAAAGTAGACTCGTCTGTGCTTGTACCTTTCCTTTACTCCACTTACGTCACCAGTGGTGGTACAGTCATATGTGAATGTGGTGTTATAACTATTATGCGTAAGTTATGTGGGAGCTCATGATTGAGAATTAAATATACATATACAGTATGTCCCCAGATTGAGTTTACAATAGGTATGATTGACCAAAAATTTTAGAATTGGAATTTCAAATTTTGGGAATCCGCCCTGCTTGGTGTGAAACAAATTTTAAGAATATTTTCAGTTTTTGAAAAACAAGTAGGCCTTGACAGGGAAGCGAAAACTATTTTATTTTCAGGTACACTACCCTTTTCGTTCATGATACGGCAAAATTTAATTAAGAAAAGTTGTCGATAATGATAAATTATGGCCTTATAACAAATTTCAGAAAGCTCTGTGGACTTAGATTAAACCGTCATTTTTAATAAATGCAATTTGTTTAATCTAAAAAATAACGGTTTAATCTAAGTATCAAGATCTTTCTGAAATTTTGTATAGGGCCATAATTTAACATTATCAACAACTTTTCTTAAATAAATTTTGCCGTATCATAAACAAAACGGGTAGTTTACCTGAAAATAAAATTGTTTTCGCTTCCCTGTCAAGGCCTACTTGACTTTAAAAAATCGAAAGTAAACTAAAAATAAGTTTCACACCAAGCAGGGCGGAATCCCAAAATATGAAATTCCAATTCGAAAATTTTTGGTCAATCATACCTATTGTAAACGCAATCCGGGGACATACTGTATATAATCATAACGGAGGATATTTGTAACAAGCTTTAACATAAAACCATTATATCTTACTTGCAGCTAAGTCATACATTTGGTGCTGTGCATTCCTCTATTTCTATATTGTAAATGTTAATTTGTAATTAAACTTCTATTTCATTGTAGTATATGTAATGTTCTATATTGACAATAAAATCTGAACCTTTGGTGTAAATTGTTAGGATGGCACTGCATATTTACTAGTTATTTTTTATTTTACAGCTTTGCGAGGTAAGTACTATGTTTTATGTTGTCTACTTGTCTAAATTTATATTAAGTTTGGAAGACGAATAAAGGTAACGTAAACTAGAATGTACAAAAATCCCTGTGTCATAATACTGAAATTAATAATAATTTAACCACGTCGTACGATACTGAAATCTCATTACATGAACTGTAGTTGATTTATTATAAATTATCCACTTATCCAAATTTTGTATAAAATTGCTAGTTAAGTAATCTTTTACTTTAAATAGTATGCTACAAGATGCTGAGGCAAAATCAAATAGAAATGATACAACTTCACAGAAACTAAAAAGGAAAAATATCTTTTTATACTTACCTACTTAGAGATATAATATGAGTATACTTACTACAAAATAAACTACACATAGAAATTGAATTAGTTTATATATTTTACTATTACATTTAACAAAAGTAGGTACTACTAATGTTAGCATTTAAATTATTATTTATAATGGGAGGAATATCTTCTAGGAAATGGTGGCTCAAACTTTGCAAATTTCGTATTTTTTCAAATGAAACACCCTGTTTATATTTTAGAAAGCCCTTTAAATTATCTTTCTTCTGATGACCTACCTCATACCTTTTTTGAATTATTAGTTTGATAGCAAAAGTATCCGCCCACTGCTTTCTCTTTTAAAGCCATACCATTGTGCGAATAGTACGTAAGGCATCAAGAGATGTTTTATACACAATTAACTAACTAACATTTTTCTGTAGAGCTGTCATTTTTGCAGTTGTTTCGCACCCGTTTCATATACAAATTCTTAACTTTGACGACTTTCCAATCTTCAGGCATATTCTTTTTCTTCTGGCATTTTTTGCTCATACGCGTCTCTTGTTCCCTGAGCTCTGTGTCATAGGTCTGTTACCTATGCGATTTTTTTTCTTCTATGAATTCTTATATCTCATTCCAAATTCACAAATCTTTTCTTTTGTATTTGTTTGGCAGGAATTCTTTCGCGGTTTCGTTAATACATGTTTCAACATTCTTCCATTCTTGATTTAAGTCTTCCTCTGTTCTCTGTATTGACTTGCAAAAAGTATGATTGATGCCCTTTTTGATATAGCAGTTTTGTACTTGGTTGTAATTTCATTTCAATCCCGCTAGTATGTTAACATTTGATATTACCAGGTAGTGGTCGGTGCATATATGGCTAAGTATATGCATGGGTTGTCATGACTGGTGTTTTTTTGGGCTTCTGTATCATCTATCGGTCTATGTATATTTGTGGATTTTCTTTTTTCCAAGGAATGTATCTATAATTTCTTCATGGTTACAAATTGTACCAATTGATGACTATTGTAACAAACCACATTAAAGTGCGTATAATATAAATATCTAAGAATTCATTGGATTTAGAATAATTTGAAACGTTAACTCAAGTTGAGATAATAATTGCAAGTACTAGAACGCGATAGAATTGCACATCCGGAAAGTGAGCAAATAGCGGGCTCAAATTCTTATGCAATCTTGTAAACTAGAAACCGTTCGTATAAGAAGCACAGAATTGCAAAATCGTAACATAACAGATTCCTAGGCGCATTCTAGGAAACAAAAAAATAGTCGAATAAACAAAACGCGGTATCCCGAAGGCAGCGCGAATTAAAGCAATATCACATTTTTCAAAATTTCAATTTTAGAGGGACGCAGAACAGAGGCAGTTACCCCGGACTTGATTCGAAAACGCGGCGGGTTTTCTAGCGCGCTCCTGAAGAATCGCGCGCATTAAAGGTCCATTCAGACTGGTGTTAGGAGCGCGGTAGCGAGCGGTTAAGAAACAGCTCAGCAATCGCTCTGCACGATTTTTAAATGATATGTGATATGATTCAGATGGCAAGCGGCGATAGGGCGGTAGGCCGATGGAGCGGTTTGGATCGATCGGAAAGCGATTTTTATGAAGAAACCGAGCGGTTAGATAAAGACAAAAACATGAACTACAGTGAAATATGCAGTTTAGTACCGTCCGTAGTTGCAGGTAGACCTGGTAGTGCTACAACATGGAAGGGCATCTGATTCAGCTTATTTCAGAGCACAAAGTGTTCAAGATTTGAACAAAACATGTTAAATTATTTTAATTATTATATTTATTTAAATGGTATAGGTCCATTTTGGGTTTGGAAACTATGCAGCTAAATTGTCCAATCAAATTTATTATTAAGTTACCCTTTTACAATGAGAATTATTTAAACCAACAGGATTTCATATTTGACAATTCACAGAAAAAAATATTTTCTACACTGTTAAGCATTTATTACTAATAGCATAATTTGAAAATACACTGTAAGTTTCATCAATAATTTACTTAAAAAGTATAAAAGGGAGTGTTAATTCCTCTCCAATTAAATTAATTTATGCAATGGTAAAAATGTACATTGTTTATATGTAATTTCTAACCCCATTCTTCTATTTTTAGTTCATTAAATAATTAATTGTTTAAAAACTTATTAGAAACTTCTGAAGAAGTTTTTAATTGCTAACGAAAAAAAGCGTAAAAATAAATTTGATTGCACAATTTAGCTGCATAGTAAATTTCCAAACCCAAAATGTTAAAGTATATAATACTTATGTGTGTTTACGATACCCTTTAATCAATAAAAATAATTATTTTAAGTACAATATTTTTAAAAACTTATTATCAACTTGTAGCTTGCACGTCTCTGAACGTCCTTAGTAAAGCAAACCCATCGTCGAACTACCGCGCTCTATATGAATACCAACTAATCTAAAAACCGCCAAGAATCCGGGCCGCTACCAAACCGCTACCGCCAGCATGAATAGACCTTGAAGGATGTGCATGACAGTGCCAAATTGGTAGGAAGAGAAGCCGCCTCTTAAATTTCATAATTTCCAAATGAATCTAACAACCATGTGCAAAACACGATTCGCCGTTGAAAAACTGTGCAAAGCCGACGGAAGTCGCATTTCATTATTATAATTAATCCACTATATGTCTTGCAATATGGTTACCGCACAAACACGATACAACTACATAATTGATAAATAAACCTAGAATACAAGGTTGTAGCTCTGTTACGATTCCGGTAACAACAAAGGTTTGCTCCGGCTAAAACTTAGACGCGAGGGCGGGTTCTTTACGACTATTGAGTTAGGGCTGTACTCCGTTACGAGAAGTTAAGATGGTAAATAATTGAAAGCGCCACCACATTCAGGATAAAGCGGGGTAAAATTAACAATCAACACAGTTAGGCCCACTTTGGATGTGGAAGCGAGTAGGCCAACCTTTCTACTTCTGCCTTGTCACAACCTGCGGTAGCGACTGCAACAGCTGATTCGAACCTATCTTTGATGGCATCAACTTACACTCGTCTAACTTCCTGTACAGAACACAAAATAAACAGCATGCAAACACTACTGAAAAACCATAAACAATTAACAATAACCTCTATTAATAAAATAAAATATGCAAAGGGTGACAATGAACGTTACAATAATTACTTGTTACTGCAGAAAATATGCGAAAAGGTTAGTTGGGTTAACGACGCAATTTTTACTCTAAACCCAAATAACAAAAACAACAACTAATGACGTGGTTACATTCAATACAGTAGTAACGTTAAGTTTTACAGCAAAAACTACTTTACACGAACGAGATTGGCAACAATTACTCAACCACAATGTATACTTGAATGTTATTACACAACCCCTTTTTTAGGAGTTTTTATGTATAATAAAAACTAGTGATATCTACCCTGTTTGCTTAATTTACAGAAGTAATATCAATAATAATATATATTGCTATGTTATGCTAGCTGATAAATTTATTTAAATTATCGTATTACTTTGCCCTTTATTTTTAACTTTCAATTCAAATCCGTATTTTACAATATTATTAATGAAACTCTCTCAGGTAGTTCGCAATATCTAGTAACCCAATGATTGACTTGTCAAATTCTCTTTGTTTAATTGCCAGTTCATTGACTTTCAAAAAATTGACACCTAACGTCAAATTAATCAAAATTCAAAACGAATATCAAGGTTTTTACAATAAGATCTAATATGCAATTCTTTCACCAATCTCTTATGTAAGTATGAAATTCAATTATATTTTTATACCTTCTTACTGGTTATAGCTTTTTAAATGTTTCATTTAACCTTTTAAAACACAAACCTGATTTAACACTTTGCTTGTTAATACTGCCAAAATCCTTCCAAGCTGGATCCTCACTCCGACTGCACTCAAACACCTGCTGGGTCCTTATCCAAACTGCATCACATCCTATACTGGATTCCTGTCGTTGTCCCCTGCTACTGTCAACTTCAAGTCTCCTAGCTCCTGTACTGGATTACTGTAGCTCCGATCCCTCTCTGGTAAGTGTCAGCATAAAACTTGTTCCAAATATGAATTTTTTTCTTTTTTAGATAGTCCTACGTCTTCAATGATACCCACAGGTTTTCCAAAAAACAATTCGCTGCACGTACTAACCTCTTGTTTGTGTCTTGTATTCCATTTCCAATGTAGTATCAATAATATCCTCACTGACCAAAGCTTGTCCCTTTATTTCTTGTTTTTTAATATTTTATTTTATGTTTCCACCTCGAAGATTTTGCTTTTAACCCATATAATTTGCACCAACCATAACATTTACAAATTATACAACATTTATTAATGTTTCTTTATTCGAAAATCACACCCATATCAAATTATGTATACATTTTTGAGTTGTTTTTTTAGTAACTAATTAAACAAATTACAAATTATTACTCCTAGACACGATTCTTGCTGCCTCCTATATACTTTTTTTTATATAATCAAAACAGATATTTTATTTTAATTATCATAACAGATACATTTTAGTAGTAACCTTGGTATTTGTTCCTATTCAGAATTTTCTTATTACAGATTAAGTTTGAGTAATCAATCATTATGCTATTATTTGACTAACCAATAATAAGAAAGTTAATTTCATTATACTGTAACATGTATTTAGATCCATTAATTTGCTTATATCTGACTTCCAAATTTATTTGACTAAACTGTTTCTTTAGTATTCATTTTTAAATTATCAAAGAATATAGTGTATCATAACAATATATAATTCACACTTACCTTGTTGCTTTCAACTGAATCATATATTGACATATCTCATACTTTCATAATTGACTTTGAAATTATGTAATTAGCTTAATCGTTGCGTAATTAATATTACTAACTTCCCACGTTTTATTTAAATTAATGTCAAATGTTTATATGCATTTTCCTACGTTAATATATTTCATCTTAAATTAGTTCAGCTTTTCTTTATTATATTTGGCGGTTACATACGAGTTTGTATTTTCTGATGTTTCTTTTGTAAAGCGGTTTAGAGCTGTAAAGGAAAGTTCGCCGAGGCTCTACGCGGAGCACTGCCAAGGTTGGATTTGAGAGGTTAGTTCAGTGTTTCCACTTTTTCAGTGAGTCTACCTTCTCGATTAGAAAAGTGGTGTCGTCTAAGGCATTTAACATCGTTATGTCGTTAAAGTGGCCGTTGCCTTGATTAATTTCATAATGAACTACCCCATCTCCCTGAGTGTAGTCGGTAACTTTTGTTACAGCCTATCGTAGCATAGTTGGGGCAACGGATATGTGTATTTTTCCCGATCTTTGTCGTTTTCATCGTAACGAAACCGTAGTAGTTTGTATGTTAAATTAATATCGTAAGATCGAGTTATTGCTGTAACAAACTGTTGTAAAAGTCGTTTTAGCGTGCAACAGAAGTTGAAGCTATTACTAAATTTATAAAACCGCAAAGGTTAAGATGGTTCAGACACACACTATAAGACAACTAGAAGCAATTAAAATGAAGATAAAGAACGGGAAACCAATGGAAAAAAGACCAAGAATAAGACACCAGGTGGGAAGGTCAAGTAAATATAGTTATGGAGATATTAGAAAATTAAGAATTACGGACTGGAAAAATAAAACTTACAAAACAAAATAACGCAAGAAGCAAACAAACAACCACCTATAATAATAAAAAGAAAAACCAATAGACTCAATGCAAAGTGATGCACTGCAAAACATGAATCAAAGAGCTCCACAAGAACAGCTTTTATTCGGAATATAATACTTAAATGTCATATTGTGAACCCGATTCCTTCGTTCGTTCCATAGCCAAATTATTATTCTGCCTATTATTTGCATGCGTCCTTGCTTATTTGAATATTGCATTAGCTTACCTGACTACTGCTTTATAATCTATTGTTTGAGGCTTTCGCGGTTATTCGACCGCGGTCTAAGCCGAAATTCTATGCTAAGGAGAATAATACTGCTTTATAAATCACTTGTATGCTATGTACGTCAAGGTCATGAGTCGCATCTCTTCCAACGGAATTTGTAGGAATTGTTTTTAAATATTTTCAGTTTAGTTATTGTGATTCTGATGTTACCTTAAAACTGTCATGTTTAGCTAAAAGAACTCAGCGAGACAGGTCCAAATTTTGCCCTGAAATTTATTTTTATAACTAATCATTGCTGATATTATTTTAACTTTTGCTAATGCCATTTTTGTTTTGAATGTTGTAAGCTATAAGTTACCGATTTAAATTTGAGAAAAAGTAATAGTTGTAACTCCCCGTTTCAAATGCGCTTTTAATAATTAGTAATTACTTTTGGACCACCTTATAAGTCAATTGAGGCAAGTACGAAATGCCGTTATCGCGTGCAGAGTGTGGCTGATAGATAAGAGTTGCTTGATTTCCTGGCTCGAGCGCGTGTGTCTTCGCGAGAGCTTGGCTTTTCGATTTTGCTAGAGGACGAAGCAACGTTTTATTTGACAGCGCGAGCGCCGTAAGGGATGTATGCTAGTCAAAGCAGTCTGCTGGGGGTGGGGTTTAGTGATAGCGCCGAATTCAAAAGATGGCTTGCTTATAAAAAGAGTATTCCAACCAGAAATCGGAAAGCTATTTAAAATCAGTCCTGACTGCTTGATTGCTATTCAGTAACACTTTGTAAATAACCTAGTATACGGTTTTAAAAACTGAAGTTAAACAACTAGTACATACATAGTTACTTAAATCATCGAAAATGTTACAATGGCTTAACAAAACAGTTACATGTTCAATTTATAGATCAACTGTCATTATTTGAAGGCTGCTTGACTTTAGAAAATTATGTATTGATTGTATGAAATCAACTTAGACATGAATTATACTTTCCATGATGTACTTTATTTTAAATAGATTTACAATTTTTGGTTGGAATACTATACCAGTATTTTCGTGCTTAGACGTCTTTTGGGTTGCCTAGCTTCTAGTGTTGTCCTCATCAATTTTGAAAACATTTCTAATGCAGTGCTTATCTAAATTATTCCACAAATGTTTCACTGTAAACATTTAAAATTTCCTAAAATCTATTTTTTTAGGATGATTGACACTGTTCAGCTTTTATATTATTAGGATTTCATATTCCAATATTTTAAAATTGATAACAAGAGGTTAAAATTGGGTAAATATACAAGTGTAATTGTTACTGTTTACAATAAAATTTAAGTTAGTATAATTGCACGGCAAAAACTAAAATTTCAGTTAAATGCCTTCCCATAAACTACAAATAAACAAAAATTGAAGAAGTTTATCTTTTAAACTGAATTCTGACAAATTGAACATCCACTACATATTGTTAAATTTATTCACATTTGTGATAATCATAAAAACTTAAACAGATAAAATGATGTCATAAAATTCTAAATAATTAGAGGATTCCCATTCGAAACTAAAATTTATTCCCATTTCTTATTTATTTATGAGCATTATAGAATTAACATACAGTAAGCACGTAAATGCTTACATTGATAAAATTGGTAATCAATGAATTAAGAATTAACGTAAAGCACTAAGTACATCAGTGATCATTTTTTATATATGGTTTTATATTAAATGCATAATTTTTATATATTTCATATTTTGGATTTATAAGCTTTACAGGCTCTTTGATAGTTTCTTTGATTTTTCTTTCAAACGGAACATAATTTAAATGTATGTGTTCTCTTATACCTATATTATCTTTGTTTGAATTCGGCGCCATCACTAAACTCCACCTCTTTTTTATAATTGGTAGGCACGGTGTAATTATTAACGGCTGCTGCTGAGTAGCTGCGTGGTTCCCTCATCCTGAAAGAGTTGTACGAGTGCGGACTACACCACCCAGGATTGCAAAATGTGTTTTTTTATGTAAGTACAACATAAATGCAGCGTTTTTTAAACCGAATTGGCAGATTGCCACATGACATAACAGCTAATACTAAGGCCTTAGATATATCTAACTGTTTGCGTAAAGTTTCATTAATTACTACTTGTTGAATTTCGTATGTACTCCATATATCTGCAACCGTGCCCTTCAGGCGCAGTAGTACATTATAATCTTGTATATGCAATCGCAAGTGTAAGGTAGACCGCACCGCACGGATTGTGATCCCTTTTTTTTTGTCATAATTTCGTTGCATTCAACGATAATTTATAAAGGTTATTTATAGTTAATAATCTTATAGCCTTTGTTTTGACGATTTTTTAGCCATTAGGCTATGATAAGAATTCACATGTTACGAGTAATTATTGGATTAAGTAAATCCTATGCTAATATTTGGTTTTCTTAATAATTGTCTACAACCTTCCGAACTGTCGAGCAAAAACGTCTTGCAGCATAAGCGTTACAGGTAGGTGGTGAGTTTAGCAGCTAGTTTCGCATAGGTTGTAAAGACAACCAGGCGCCCTATTTTTTTGTTGAATGCAAGTGGTATATTTTTGTGGAAGCCAAAAGGATCAATTACCTATTCCTTGCCCACGCCACTATTCTGCCGAGGATATCTGGGCTAGTCCCGGCCATGTGCACCCTTATTCAAAGGGAGTGGTACATAGTCTAGGAACTCTAGGATACTATAAATATTTTTCTTTTGAAATTACTGTGTATTTTGAATTTGATGACACATTGTAATAAATTGCAGTATCAACACACAAAATTGGTACATTTACTCATGTCTGCTGTTTCTTTTATTGCACTAACTAATATGCACTTTCTATGTCCAAAACAACATTAATGATTGCAATTATGATTGGCGTCTAGATTTTGTTGTTGCATTTGGTATTGTTACATTGCGTATTTTGGTATCATATGCACCCGTTACTGAAATAATGTTTAAAATTGTGGTGTCCAACTTTTTCCAGTTTGCCCAACAAATAAAACCTGCAATAGGTTACAAAACCTTTTACCGATAACGAACTTAACAATGCACTATCTCATTAAAAAATCACACCAAGGATAAAGATATTTTATTATCAATATAAACTATTACATAAACATTTACAATCATTTACAATACAGAAATAGGAACATTTTGAAACAGGAATATACAGCACAAATCTACAATCCATGAAGCACCCTTGTTGCATAAGCTACAAGTGAGATACAATAATTTACAATATTTTTCTACTAGGTCATCGTACTTGAAAATTATAAATATTAACATTTCCAAAAAAACAATCTATTCTCTTTACCAACGCAACAAAAATGTAATACATTACAGTTAACAAAGCAAAACTTATGTTTTATTTTTCAGTTAATACCGAATATCAACATCAATTATAAAATGCAAACCAGAAGTTTTCGAGATTAGGTATATAACAGCTACATTCTATGGCACCATTATTGAATTTTAAAACTGCTGCTCAATTTTTCTGTATCTAAATATTGATCATTTTTGATCATTTCAAATCAACGTTCAATTTTAATGCCATTACACAACTCTTTCCAATGTTGTCTTTTTTATTTTAATCGATTCATTAACTCCTTCAGTCTCTCATTGTTTATACAAAATCCGATACTCGTCGCTTTAATATTATTATTCTTTTTTCCAATAAAATTGTATGTAACGAGTGTTCCACCTTCAGTGCGATTACATGAGAAACTCTGTTATTATTAGATATATAAGTTTGCACATTTATGTAGTTACGTTTTTGATAGCCATTCGAGAATCAAAACAGAAACCGAATATCTGTACCCTAGAACCAGAGTGTACACGTCTAAATTTTGCAAAAAATTCGAAGTTTATGCCATCCTATCGGTGGCAACAAGGAACGAGGTTAGGATATCCCCAGAGCAAAAAATTTATATTTGCTCCGACAGCCAAGCCGCACTAAAAGCAATCTTCTCGGCCAGGACAAGATCAGCTCTTGTCCAGGAATGTGGAGATGCTTTACCCGAATTGGCAAGGGAGAAGGACGTCGAGCTCATCTGGGTCCCGGGACATACGGGGGTCCAAGGCAACGAGAAGGCGGACGAACTAGCCAAACTCGGAGCCGGGGAAACTTGTTTTGGACCGGAACCTTTTTTGGGTATCACAAGGCAGCAGGTCTCAGCAGCCCTAACCGGGTGGGCCTACAAGACCAGCGAGAAAAAGTGGAAAGGATGCAGGGGCTGTCGTCAGGCAAAGTACCACATAGCGGGATTTGATTCAAAGAAATCGGTCTGGCTAATGGGAAGGAGCCAAAGAACCACAAATCTTTTGATAGGGATCTTGACAGGCCACTGTAAACTAAAGAGACACCTAACACTGATAGGAGTAGAGGAAGATCCCATCTGCCCAAGCTGTGGGAGGGACGAAGAAACGTCCTTTCACTACTTGGGAGAATGCGAAGCGTACCAGCGACTGAGGTATAGAACCTTTGGAGCACCTACGCTTCGAATGGAAGAGTTTGAACTCCCTATCCTGGGCCGAAAATCTGATCTTCATTAGAAAATCAGGAAGGTTTAAGCAGGGAGAAGAGCCCATCAAAGAGGACGATAATGAAGGCGGTTGAGGGGATGGCATGGGGTTGGCAAAAAGGGCCTATGGTGGCCTACTTGCTAGACTTCGGTCTCCCCACAACTACTACTACTACTACTACTAGCCATTCGAGAATCAAAACAGAAACCGAATATCTGTACCCTAGAACCAGAGTGTACACGTCTAAATGTTGAAAAAAATTAGATTTTGAAGCGTCTTAATATTTTTGGCTCTCGTCTTTCCAATGGTAAAGTATATTTTCCTCTCCCATGAACCGTACTAAGTTCAATTCAGCTTAACACCAGATGGAATTATGTCTACTGAATACTCTTTGGATTTGTTAGTCTCTAAATAATAGTATTAAGTCCAGAATATGTCGTTACTAAATCGCCGATCGTGGAGAGCAAAATGTTATGTCTACTTTAAACTGTTTGGTGGTTAAATGCAGTTTGGAATAGGTACTGAAATAAGTCCATGTCAGTTAGGTAATGCGTTATACTTACGTTTTTTTATTGTTAAATCTTACATTTCAGTTTTTATTATTCCCTTCAATTATGCTCAACTGGTAGAAAAAAGTTAGGGATACCTATAAAAAGAACGCTCGCATAAAGAAATTCTTTGTTTATACATAATTCATAGTTTATCTACAAGATTATTGTAAACAAACAATTTTTGTGATATTCTTAACTTATTTCAGCAGTCCATTTGCAAAATCATACATGAAATCAATATAAAGTTAGACAGTTAAAAAGTATTAAGTTCTATTGTCCTATATATTAGCTTTTCTCAAAAAAAAACGAATATAACTTACAATATTTTTAAGAATATTAACAATAAATAAAATGTTAACGAAATCATCCTGAACCAGCACCGCTATGAAAGAACAAACAAATTTAAATAGCTCACCTCCACTATCAGCGAAACAAACGAAATCGACGAAGAGGTGAAAGCCAGAATACTGTTCGCTAATAAATGCTATTACGGGTTCAAGGACCTGGTAAAATCTAAATCATTATCAGTAAAAAGTAAAGTTAAAGTATATCAATCAGTCATAATGCCTGTTGTGATGTACACGGCCGAAACGTGTTTAATTAAGTGATGAAAAAATGCCGAACACATGAGAGAAAAATTCTCAGAAAAATATATTGCCCCGTAAGCGAAAATTGAACACAGAGGGTGTTAACAAACCAGGAATTAAGTGAACAATATAAAGAGCCAAGTACCTATATCAGCGGAGATAAAAAGTAAGCGAATCAGCTGGCTAGAACATGTGGATCGTATGCAGCCTGAGAGGGTAGCAAAAAAATGTTTGGAGATCAAACCTAAAGGCAGAAGAAAGAAAGGAAGACCATGGCTTTTACAACTGTAAAATTTTCTACTATTCACAATTTTGAAACTCACATAAAGAGTAATAAATCACCATGTAACGTTTAATAAGAACGTAGTAGCATTGAAGTCCTAGAAACGGCGGAAGTGGTGATTTACCTGGAGACGTTCAAAAGATTAATACCTTTGTTACTTCTCAACAATTTCAAAATAAACTGATTTTTTTCTAAATATGAAATGTTATTGTAATTCTTTGTAAATGGATGTTTGTTATATTTTTGACTATTCTTATACATATAATCTTTTATGGAAGTAAATAAATATCATATCTTATCACATTATAAGCAGACAAATGGTTTTGTGTTACACCACGATGATGAGCCTTGTCATATGCTGCTTCTTATCCTGACAACTGCCATATCAGCCTAATTTGGCACCCTGCGATTTCTGGTTCTCTCAAAAAACCAAAACGACCATGAAAAGTACTGAAAAAAGATTATTTTCAAAACTGTTGTAAGAAGCGGTATCAACAGTGGAATAAAATTATGGCAAGTCAATAAACTGATAAATAAGTTTATTCTTCCTCTTAATTTAGGCTGAGAGCCTGTTATTTCCACACATTGAGTGCAGTTTTATAAGCCATCTTAAACAGCAGCCGGGGTAGGTGGCTAGCCTAACAGTATATATAACTAGTTTTAATATTGATATATATTGCTACGTACGAAGGTGTTGTGACTTTATTATTTACTTATTAAAAATGTTCAATCAATATAAAACTTACCTTGTTGTAGATATCTTTTGCATGTATTAATAATAACCTCGACTAGCTCTAATATTTCTTTATCTGCAGGGTAACTGTTGCTTAATATTTAATTATGCACTGCAATCTATTTTAAAGTATGTTAACGAATTGAATTATTTTGAAAAATATTGTTTGTATTATGTCAATAGTTCAATTTCAACCTATGAATGACATCTTGTTTAACTTAGTTATCCATTATTCCAATTTGTAAGTGATTGTTCATGTTTAATTAATTTACGGACGTTTAAACAATTTAAAACAAATTTATTTTATTTACAATTCCAAAATTAATTATCATTTCTAAACTTCAAGTTTACAAATCTATTATTAAATGAATCTTATCTAATTTGCATGCTTTTAAAATCTCTTTCTATTGGCCTTTTTAAATTTCCTCTTTAGTTAATATTGTTCATCGCTCAGTACTGATAATATAATTTCAATTTTCAACTCACTCTGCTTTATCAATAGTTGTGTGTTGTCTGTATCCTTCAACCTTGAAGTATCCCTTTGATCTGCTTTATCAATAGTGGTGTCTCGTCTGCATCCTTCAGCCTTGAAGTATCCCTTTGACTGTTCCGGATTTTGCTACTGTTGTAACAATGTTCTTCTAGTTGATTGATATTTTCTCCACAATGTTATCACGCACTGATAAACACTTTTAACACCTTTTAAATTATGTTATACCCAGAGTTTATCTATTATGCAATTAATTCTGGATAATTATTTTATCTGACATATCTTCCTCATTTTTATTATCTCCGCCCTCTTTCTATCTCAAACATAAACAACCCCTTTTTACTTATCTCAGCACTCTCTTTGAAAAATCTTATTAATTATTTAAATAAATCAAATTAGTTAAATGTGTTGACATAAATCATTTTTTTAGGTTATAACTATTTATACACTTTCCAGAAACTTCAATAACCATTGCATTTATAAAATTGAGTTATATTCCAATACTTTAACATTCTGCAGTGCATCTCATATGAACAATAATTGATTTTTGACAATTCAAACGACTTGCATATTTTAAAATTATTATACCAATCTTGGCCAGTTCTAAAATTGATTCAACCTTTTTAAAGAATGTATTCTTTTTATCATTTTTTATATCATAGCAATATATATATAATTACATATAATTTTTATATATTCATATATTAATATGTAATATTATAGTTAGATATTTAAGGACTAATATATACGAGTGAGAGCAGATTTATTAATGAATATTTGTTTAATCTGTATACAGTGCTAATATATAGAATGCGAACATAGGTAGTCAAATGTGCTAGAATACAGTTTATGTGCTTTGTATGCGTTAGATAGAAGTAGACCTATATGCGATTAACATCTGGCATCCGCAATATGAAGGTGTTTCGTTTTTAGAAAACACTGAATCCTCGGATACTAAAATTTAAATCGTATATATCCATTTCTGTCTAACGCATACAAAGTCCATAAACTGTATTCTAACTCATTTGACTACCTATGTTCGCATTCTGCATATTAGCACTGTATATACTTATATGATATACACTTGTTTATTTGGAAAGAGAGAGTTATATATATATATAATATAAAATTTTAATATTAAAATTAACAAGCTTGGATATATTAGATACGCAGGAGCGGATTAAGTGATATTTGCAATTTAATTAATAGACATTTATTAATTCGCCTATTCACCATTATTTACGATCCGTTGTGGCTCCTTTACTGCCATCTCTTTCTGGGCCTAATTGTTGAGCAGAGGAAGACCATATAATTTAATTACACTTCGTAAAATAATAGGACAATCAATATCGCACACGGAACCACACAAGATTTCATCATGTTACTCAAAATGTCTTTAACGAGTGGGTGATCAGACTTTCAGTCCCGGGCGACTATGGCATAGTTCCTAATTAATGAATGCAACTATATTTACACTCAATGCCATTTGATTTTTAAGTGACTTATAGTTGTTTTCACGAATTAGGAACTATACCATAGCCACCCGGGACTGACTTTTTGATCACCCGTTATATACAGATATTTTCTAAAAAATTTGGTAGTGTTCCTACAAAAGTCGAGACAAATGTTTAGACAAACAACACCACCCAAAAGCTTCTCATTCTAAGGCTTTTTCTAGTACACACGCGTCTTCATATGTTTACCAATTTATGTTTATCTAAGGCTTTATATGTACAAACTGATCATCAATAAGGGTTCCATCATGTATGTTTTCTCATATGTTTAACTAAGTTATTCTGCTTTGCTGGATTATATTCGCAAAGAGAACATAAATAAGGTTTTTCTCCTGTATGAGATCTCATATGAACAAGTAAACTATTTTTATGTGGTCCTTTATAGTCACAAACAGAACAACAATATGCGTCCTAAGATGATCAACTAATTTATTTTTCTCGCCCACTTGATCTTGGCAAATACACCATGAATACGGTTCTTCTGTTGGTTGTTTGAAAAGGTTTTTCTCTGTAAGCGTCATCATATGAACAACTTCCGTGTTTTGCAACGCTGTTTTACAACTACAATTTAAATATCAAAAGTTTTCACCTCAATGTGTCTTCATATGGTTCACTAAATTACGTTTCTCTGCTGCTTTATATTTGCAAATAGAACAGGAATAAGGTTTTTCTCCAGTATGTGTTCTAATATGAGCAACCAGATTATGTTTATGTGTTGCTTTATACTTGCAACTAGAACATGAATAGGCTTTTTCTCCTGTATGAGTTTTCATATGTCTCGTTAAATCACCTTTTAGCGTTGCTTTATATTGGCACATAAAACATGAATAAGGTTTTTCTCCTGCATGATTTCTCATATGTCTCACTAAATTACTTTTCTGAATCGTTTTATAGTCACAAATAGAACATAAATAATGTTCTTCTGCTATATGGCTTCTCACATGTGCAGTTAATGTATATTTCTCGATTGTGCTATACCCACAAATAGAACAAGAATAAGGCTTTTCTCCTGTATGAGTTTTCATATGAACAATTAAATTATTTCTCTGTGCTGCTTTATACTCACAAATAGAACATGAGTAAGGTTTTTCTCCAGTATGAGTTCTCATATGAGCAACCAGACTATGTTTATGTGTTGCTTTATATTTGCAACTAGAACATGAATAAGCTTTTTCTCCTGTATGAGTTTTGATATGTTTCGTTAAATCAGTTTTTAGCGCTGCTTTATATTGGCACATAGAACATGAATAAGGTTTTTCTCCTGTATGCGTTCTAATATGTCGAGCTAAATCAGTTTTCAGCATTGCTTTAAACTGACAAATAGCACATGAATACGGCTTTTCTCTTGTATGAGTTTTGATATGTCTCATTAAATTAGTTTTTTGTGCTCCTTTATATTGACACATAGAACATGAATAAGGTTTTTCTCCTGTATGTGTTCTGGCATGTCTAACTGAATCAGGTTTTACCACTGCTTTACGCTGACAAATAGCAAATGAATAAGGCTTTTCTCCTGTGTGTATCTTCATGTGGTCAAGTAAATTATTTTTTGTTATAGTTTTATACTGACAAATTGAACATAAATAAAAATGCTTCTCATGAGTCTTGATATTTTCCAGAAAATTAGTTTTACCTTCTGCTCCATATTCACAAACCTTAGAAAAAGACGGTTCTTCTGAGCCGCTCCCACCTACTGCACATGAAACAAGAAATTCGTCATCTTTCACATCAACTTCTTCCTGTTTAATAGCCAATTCATGGTAAGCTGTGTTGTCGGTAGTGTCTTCAATATTCTCTTGTTTTACATGTAGGTCTCGCAATACGTTATCTTCATCCAGTTTCCCCAGTCCCCCGTGTGACATGCTCGTCACTGCATTACACAAATGATGATCCTGCACATCCATTTTTGTAATCAAAATGATGCTAACTGCAATTTCTGAAAACAAAATACAAAGCGAAAGTTAGGTTAAGTTGATTACGTTTATTATCAACAAATTTACTATAACTGATATCAAACTTTTTAATTCTTACTTACTTATTCCTGAGCCTTTCTACCAATAGGTATAAGACATTTGGCAGCGCTGAGATGTGGCTGCTGACTAGTGCTACTGTAGTCGGATTCTATCGCTACTGCATAATGCCTACCACTTTTTTCTATTTTGTGTCAATCCTGGGGCCTCTTTTAATTCTACTGCTCTTTCCAATACTGTAGCCTTCGCGTCCTCTATCCACTTTTTTCTTGGTCGTCCGAACTACATCGAATAACATGAAGATGATGAAGCAACTTCTACATACAATGCTCTAATAGCAATCAGTGTTGCCAACACTGGAAAATTCAGTTCCACTAAATGTGAGAACAAAATCCACCAGAATTCCACTTACTTTTTTTCAAGTAAAGTAAAATAAACTACATATTTTGTGATGGAATTTGAATAAAAAAAAATTTTAAAAATACAGAATAATAAACAATAACAAAAATGCAAAAATATGTATTGTATTATCGATGACCTTATTTTACCTTGCGGTGTAGAGGCTGGTGCTTTATGCCCTTGCATCTGGCGGTACAATGCTCAACTTGCCCCGGATTCGGGATACAAAGTTGGAGCTCGCCTTTTGTGCAAAAATATGTATTTAAATAAAAATATAAAAATCGATATCTAACGTCAAAGTGTTGTGGTCTCCTTTTTATAACCTTGGGCTACACAAAATGCTAGAGGCTTTCCCAATTTTCTAATAAACAATTTGAAAAAAGTCCAGCTCGAATTTATAAGCGCCTACCGGCAATCATTCTAACATAATATAGCAGATATAGTTCTGCCGCTCGATAATACAGGGCTTATCGATAATTTTTTTAATTGTAATAAAACTTTTGAAATAAATGTACTATAATCAAAATATACCTATTTTTAAATTTGTCACGCATATATTTATACTTGAAATTAAAAACCTCATTCTACTAGATTTTCTCTATACCACTAACTAACAAATTTCGCCACTAGATGGTGCTCTCAATCCACCAGATTTAGTGGAAATTCCACCAAGTTGGCAACACTGATAGCAATTGTAAGAGTTTAATAATAGACAAACCGCCATCTTCTGCCTTTGACAGATTTTTTCAATTTGGCGGTGCAGACAGGAAAGCCGTGACGGTGGCGGTTGCGTATTAAGCAACAACCAGATGGGAGATTCGAAACGTACTATTTTGTCTCACTCTAACACGTTACGGCTTTCCGGTCTGCACCTTATTCATTTCCATATATTTATACTACTATTTGCTAGCGGCTATGAGTGGGGAGGTCACACAGGGAAGTGAGACAGACAACCAACTCTTCGATGTATTTGGTGAGCTGTGCGCAAGCGCGTCGGCGTCGTCCGCGCGGTGGGGAAGTGGTCAAGTTTAAAATTTACTTCTAAAAGCGGAGTTCGAATTCTCACGCATTCGCACGAGACGCGTTATACTCCAAGTGATACTATGTCGGCGCCGTAACATTTTCGGCTGTTTCCAGGCCCTACTAGCTATATATGTATAATACATATTAAGTATGTTCTTTTCAAGCACTGAACTCTATACAAACTGGAACGAGCACGTAAAGTTTAGGAAGCCGTAAGCCGAGCTAGCTCGTTAGAATAGTGCAACTGGTGTAATCCGGTTTGCTTTCCTTGTCCCACTGGATCGTGCTTATAGCAGTACTAGAACCAGGTGTGATAGAATGATTTAAATACTTTATAGCGGACAGTTGCAGTAATTATGGACATGAAAGTCTGCTGTTTAATTGAATGGACATGTGAAACAACCTTCACTATGACAATTTGACCATTTTCCAGTTTGTGATTACGGGTAAAAAAAAATTTATTTAACTTTTCAAATACTACTGCTCACAGCTCTATGAATAGGGTCTAGGACATCTCGGCGCCGCCACTTCGGCGCCGTCATCTCGGCGCGGGGCCAGCTCGGCGCCGGGACAACTCGGCGCGGTGCATCTCGGCGCCAGCCAACTCGGCGCTAGGCCATCTCGGCGCCGAATTCAAATTCGCAAACTACAGTAACTACGTAAGAGAATTATTATAAACAAATAATAAATAAAGTAATCGCCAAAAAGCTGGCATCAAATGAAAAAAAAAGTATTTAGAATTACTTGGAAGTTCAAACACCGACGACCAGAGGTGTTTGCAAAGTGATTACAAATGGACCAAACAAAAGTTGTCACGTGACTTACGTTATCAGTAAAATATAACATTTTTTAGAAATAATTACGAAACATGTATTTAATAGTCAAGGTAGAGACACATTTTACGAAAAAAAGTTTTCTGGCCTTGAGATTGTTCAGTCAGCTAAAACTAACACATTAAAAATCTCATGGAAATCTTGCTTAATTTCGAAAAATAGCACTTTTTTGATTTACACAATTTCGAAAAACGCCATTTTCTAACTAAATAAAGTGCCTTTTATGTGACAAATATTTCTTTAATGTTTATTTCCCAAATCAAAGAAGTTTATATTTAACAAAGTGTTTTTATTATGAAATGAAAAACTTTGTTAAAAATATTTGTTTTTCCATAGCAGTCTTTGTTAAAAGTAAAATTCTTTGATATGAGACCTAAACATACAGGGTGTTCCGAAAAATCGTTTACTAATTTTTAGGGATTGGAGAGGAAGACCAGTGAAGCAATTTTTGCTATGCAACATATGGTCGTAAACGTCTCCTTGTTATTGAAAAAAAATTATTTATTACAGATTGCCTTTTATTGTAAGTTACAAAGTAAGTACAAAAAAGCGGTTCTTAACAACCATCATTCATAATAATTGTTCGAACTGTCGACCTACAACACCGTTGCAAGCGTAGCAGCGACGCACCATGTTAGCTCGAACTCTGGCCAAAATTCCTGGAGTTTCCCGGATCCTTCCACAGGCATCAATAATTCGGGCTACCAAATCCTCCTGTGTGTTCACTGGAGTCGCGTGATGGAAAGATTTTGAGTTACGAAGAAAAATGTATCCTTAAAAGAAAAGCTCGAGTGTTTTTTGGCAAGATGAATTAACTACATAATACCCGAAATGTCCCTAAAAATCGTTTACAAATTTTCAGGGATTGGAGAGGAAGGCAAGTGAAGTAATTTTTGCTACGCAACATATGGTCGGAAACGTCTCCTTGGTATTAAAAAAAGTGATTTATTGCATATCTCTTGTTATTGTACGTTACAACGATAATTGATAACATGGATAAAACAGGCATAAACTTGCATAGTTTAATCTGCTGTTGGGTGTTTTGCTGCTTGTTGATCGTCGCCAAAGTTACTACAATTCGTGTTAAGTTGCTATACCGTAGTGAAAATGGGAGACCAGTTCACGTTTGCAGAATTCGCTGACATGCATCATTGAAAATGAGGTGCTCCAGCGATTTGAAGACAATCCCTCCACCAGCACACGCGCAGTTGCCCATGCAATGGGTGTTCAGCATGTTCGTATATGGGGCGTGCTTCACGAGCAAGGGTTGTACCCGTTTCACAACCAGAAAGTCCAGCCACTCCTGCCAAACGACTACGAACCCAGAATGGAGTAGTACGAATGGTTCTTAGAGCGTTGCAATAAAGACCCACAATTCCCATTGCGCATACTGTTTACCGATGAGGCCACCTTCACGAGGGATGGGATTTTAAACTTTAAAAACAACCACGTCTGGAGTGAGGACAATCCGCATGCAAATCTGTCGAGAGGCCATCAACAACGATTCAGCATCAACATTTGGGCCGGCATTGTCGAAGATTGTTTGGTGGGCGCTTACATGTTACCACCTCGACTGAATGGCGAAATTTATGTAACCTTCCTCCAAGAAGTTTTGGTGGAGTTATTAGAAGACGTGCCTCTAGCAGTCAGGCAGCGTACGCCAACATCTGGATCTGACATATCGCAATCATTGGATAGGCAGAGGTGCGACCGTCAATTGGCCAGCACGTTCCCCTGATTTAACGCCGCTGGATTTCTTCCTATGGGGTCATTTAAAAAGCTTAGTGTACGCGACTCTAGTGAACACACAAGAGGACTTGGTAGCTCGAATTATTGATGCCTGTGGAAGGATCCGGGGAACTCCATTAATTTTGGCCAGAGTTCGAGCTAACATGGTGCGTCGCTGCTACGCTTGCAACGGTGTTGTAGGTCGACAGTTCGAGCAATTATTATGAATAATGGTTGTTAAGTACCATTTTGTTGTTTTGACTTATGTAACTTACAATAAAAGGCAATTTGTAATAAATCATTTTTTTTCAATAACAAGGAAACGTTTACGACCATATGTTGCATAACGAAAATTGCTTCACTTGTCTTCCTCTCCAATCCCTGAAAATTTGTAAACGGGGAACACCCTGTATAAGAAAATGTGAGAGATCAAAGTTGACCGAAAATTTTGAAATTTGGTATAGGAGCCTGGATGTTGATTCTAAACAACTTTTCTTAATAACTTTTTGTTGTATTTGCTACATAAAAGGCACGCTACTCTACGGTAATAGTAGTTTGGCAACTTTGGCAAATAAGCCACATGAGGGATAAAAAGGAACTTCAGTGCCGAAGTGTAGTTACACTATGTTTTATTTGAAATCGAAAAATTGTGAAATTACATTTTAACCAACTTTTGTAGCTTATGTTGACGTCGGTTGACGTTTATCTGTCGCCTCGCCACCTACAAAAAAGTCGTAAAACAATGGATTACTTTAATGCCGATTTCTCGTATTTTAATGACAATTTCGAGGTACAGTCGTGTTCATTAAAGTGTTGTACAGGATTTATGCTTTGTGAATTTAAATTAACTACACAGCGTTCAGAAAATGCTGTATATACAAATATTTTGAGAGCATACATCTAGGTCTACCTAGTTAATGTTACAGTATAGGACTTTGTTGAGTAATAACACAACCACCAATAAACTTACAACTACCTCTGTACAACACATTTTTGAACACGACTGTACTTTAATGCCGATTTCAAATAACCTAGGTTTTTTTAAACTTCCAAGGCATACTTGATTTTTCAAAACCGAAATGCTGTTAGAAATTCGCCTTTAACCAAGCAGGGCTGAACCCCAAAAAATGAAAATTTAAATCGAAAATTTTTTGCCTTTTACAAGAGTCGTTTCACCTATCCGGGGACACACTGTATACAGGGTGTTCGGAAAATACGTGTACAACGAAAAACCACAAGTTCCTTGGCCCAAATTATGATGATTTAACTCAACTTACTTCTATACAAAGTTGCTTAGTTTAGCCGCTAGAGGTCTTCAAAAATGATTAGTTTTTCAAGTAAGTCGAAAAATCGTTGATAGATTTTATTCATTTTTTGACCATGCGTTTGCACCAGTAAACTATAGCCTTTTGTGGAATAAACCTTAATCTCGAAAATTACAGGGTGTTGAAAAACATTGTCACAATAAATTATCCATCCATATTTTTTAACCCCCTGTATAATCACTACCAATGTTTTTTGTGAATAGCTACTTTATTTTAGAAGCTATAACCTCTCTTACAAAATTTTAGGTGGGTAAACGGTTTAGCCACAAAAAAAATTTTTTCTACAAGCCTGAATCAATAGGTAATTGTAACTCAACACTAGGCTTGTAGGGATTTAGAAAATATTTTTTGTGGCTAAACCGTTCACCCAACTACAATATTGTAAGAGAGAAAATAGCTTATAAATTAAAGTAACTATTTAGAAAAAAAAATTGTAGTGATTATACAGGGGGTTGAAACATTTAAAAAAGTTAATCATTTTAAATCATCATATTTTGGGCAAAGGAACTTGTGGTATTTTCCGGACACCCTGTAAACAGAGTGATTTTTAAGTTGATTCTTTTTCTTTACCAAGATATAAAGCTAAAAATGTAAGCTATATTTTCATTTACCACTTTTGCGAAATATCAAAATTAACGGAGTTACAGGGTGTTAAAGTTTCAAATTAAGAACTAAAATTACTTAACAAAAATTAAACTAAACTTAATCTAACTTAAATGATATGTTCAAAATTATCAGCATTCGCTTCTACACACACGTTCCGCGTATCAGAGCGATGCGGCAGCGGCATTTTGACGACACTCCCAGTAAATAATATGCATATTCACTCCTTCATTATTTTCATAAACATAAGCCATTATTGTAGCAATAACATTAAGAAAATTATAATGGGAAACTAGTTGAGAGGTCATTGCTTGACAACAGAGATATACAAAAATAACATTGTGCAGCCGCCTTTGCGCCAGAGTTTAGTTTTTAATGTGAAACTTTAGCACCCTGTACCTTCTTTAGTTTTGATATTTCGGAAAAGTGGCAAATGAGAAAAAAAGCTTATTTTTTTAGCTTTCTCCTGGTAAAAGGAAAGAATCAACTTAAAAATCCCCCTGTATATACAGTGTGTCCCCGGATACGTTAAACGACTTTTTAAAGGTAAAAAATTCTCGATTTAAATTTTCATTTTTTGGGGTTCAGCCCTGCTTGTTTAAAGGCGAATTTCTAACAACATTTCAGTTTTGAAAAATCAAGTTGTCCCGGCGCCGAGCTGGCTCCGCGCCGAGATGGCGGCGCCAAGTTGTCCGGCTTCGCTATGAATAATATCCTAAATGTGATATTATGTATTGTAAACATAGAAATAAGAAATTTAAAATTTAGCAATGCCATGATTATTGATGAATGATTTTAAGTTTTCTTTTATAACTATTAAATTCTTTATTTTATTATTTTCATTTATTAAATGATTGCGCAAAATGTTGTTATCACTTACTTATCTAATAATTTACAAAAACAACTATATCTTTTGTAATAAATGTTGTTATCACCTACTTATCTAATAATTTGCGAACACAACTATGTCTTTTGTAATTAAAATGATTTGATTATACATATGCACTGTACCCAAGATAAGGAGGGCCAGTATGGGTACCTCGTTAATAGTAAAAGATACAAATTTGGTTAAATGTGAAAAAAAGTTGTGTAATTAAAGGACTAACAAAATAACGTAGAGAAACCTTATGTGATTTTTCGTTTTTGAGTTTTCTTAAAAAACCGAATTGTTTTACTTTCTATTCTATTTTTTCTGGCACACTTATTTCAGCTATTTTAATGGACTTATAAATAACTTTATCAATTTTTTTATTCGAATTTTGTTTTAAAAATGTTGCAATGTGATTTGTACTTTTTGCAAAGTCTGTGTGGATATGTTTACATGCACGTGCCCAGATTTTTTTATAAAAAATGTTTTGTGTGAACACATACACTTTGTAATTATAAATGCAAATACCACAAGCAGTAGCATTGAAGTAAACTCTTTGTATAATTTTGAATTGCATACACCAAACGAAAATGTTGTAGAGAATAATTTTATGAATCACGCAAAATTAAGTTTGAAGAACTCTTCACATGAATAACTGAAAAATGACTTCTGGGGTCTTCATGCAAAAATTTCATTAATAGACTTTAATAAGTTTAATCCTGAAATACCTACT
This sequence comes from Agriotes lineatus, assembly GCA_940337035.1. Lineage (NCBI taxonomy): Eukaryota > Metazoa > Arthropoda > Insecta > Coleoptera > Elateridae > Agriotes > Agriotes lineatus. Next base: position 42,594 of record CALNHX010000720.1, on the reverse strand, counting down.
GTATAAACATGCATGTTAGAGTTATTAAAAATTTATTAAATACTTCACTCTTTGAAGATCAGGCAAAACCTAATAGTTTTCAGAATTAATCATTTGAACATTCTAACAAAATCATAAATAAGCAGTTGAAGTTTCACTCCACTCAGAAGAAAAGAGTTAAACGTAAATTAGTATACACGAAACCTGATAAAACCGAATCGCCTGATATAAAATATTTTTTTCCGGAAATTTATTTTACCGGTTTCAGGATATTAAGACTTTGTTTACATATACAAAAGTGGGCTGGTAATTAGATCATAACTTATCTGTAGGGTAATGGAATATTACCCTACATGGCAACCATAACCATATAGCAACCGATAAACTATTGAACATATCACGGATGTTATGATCATAACAGCCTCAGATGTTTTAAAATCCTCGCTCTACGAGCTCGGATTTCAAAACATCTGCGGCAGTTATGATACTCATAACATTCCTAGATATGTTAATAGCTATAAATCACATGATGATAGGTAGTTATGATCATTTATACACAGAATTTAAGAAAGATGTGCAGTAACCTAGGTAAACTTATATTTATAAGTAAAATTGATTTTTTCGAAAACTGTCATCAAATGTTGACATTTTCGTTAAATTCTCAGTAAGCAAAGTGATTCTTTTTTGTCACTTAACAGCGAAATACTTTTATGTTCTAGAACGCAAAACTCTTTTGCGTTCTAGAACATAAAAGAAATGTCAAAAAAGTTGTAATTTTTTAGGAACTTATTTGTGATTTTATTAATTAAGTAACCCACATTAGTTTTATATTAAGTAATTTAAAATTTCAATAGATACTAATAACTATTATAAGCTATTATAAACATGACTAATTTATGTTGTACTACATGTAAATTGAAGGTGCTGATATTGCAGTGAGTTAAATTTATACGTCACTTTGACGTTTGTTAAACAATTCAGCAGGCCGTGGTTCAAAAATTAATTGTTTATGAAATATAAAATTGTCAATTAACGTTGACAGTTACCTTATTTAATTTTTTTTATTCTCATACTACTTAGTTTTATTGCAGTTTTCGAAAAATCATTGTTTGCATCTCGAATGCGAAATGCTTTTGCGTTCTCGAATGGGTATTTTGCCTCTCTAAAGCTCGGCAAAATAACTTCCATTCTCGAACGCAAAATTAGCATTTCGCATTCTAGATACAAAAATAGCCATTGTTCTATATTTTTTGTTTCTAGAACACAAAAGTTTGGTGTGTGGTTAATAAATAATATATTGCATATTTATTATAGTCCATTTTTAAAGAAACCTATACCTATGCTACGATCGCAATGTAAATGCAAATTTAGGTAATAAAGAAGTAATAACTATGTATCTTTTTAATCCTTAATAATCGCGTATGGGCTTGGAATACGAATAATTTTTAATAGTAGTTTATTGATTATTTTTGTTATTTATAAACAATAATTAAAATCAGCAATAAAAATGATCCAGTGTGGCTCATTACAAGAATAAATTACAAAGCTGAAACAACGCATGAATTGCTCTACGACACAGGTCGGTAACCAAAAATTTCTTGATTATGGACAGAAAAACTTGAAACGTAATTAAACCATAATGCCTGCTAAGTACATTGTTGAATTCAGAATAAAAAGGTGGTTTGAGATTTATAATTTAAAGAAAAAAGTAAAGGGCCACACTGAATGTGTTTGTCTCTAAATTTAATTATTGTTTATAAGAAAGAAAAACAATTAATTAATTAAAAACTTTCTATTGAATTCTTTTTTGATTCCAGACCATCCGCAATTATCAAGGATTAAAAACATGCAGTGTGGCTCATTATTTCTTCCTTTAAATTACAACTGCCAAAACAATGTATGAAATGTTTAAGAACACAGGTCCTTATCCAAACATTTCTTGATGATGTTTAAAAAAAATACTCGAAACGTAATTAAACCATAATGTGTGGTACATTGTTAAATTCAGAATAAATAAGGCTTCTAAACTTTGACATCAGAAAATAAAGGCCGTATTTAAAAAAATTAAGTTGATCATGGTTGCTCTAAGATGATACGTTGGATAAAAAAATGACGTAATCCTTAAGTCCATTAAAAGTTGCTATAAAGAAGTTTGGTCAGTTTCGCTCTAACTATAATATTAACTTCAGAAAAGAGAACTATAAATCCAAAAAATCGGTTTTTAATATAACTCAAAAACGAAAAATCATATCAAGGATTTCTAGGAGTCATTTTTTTAGCCTTTTAGCTATGCAACTTCTTTCCTATTTAACCAAATGCGCATCTCTTACTATTAACGAGATCCCCTCCTTATCTTCGACAAACTGTATATACATCTCACAGGTAATACAAAAAATGGTGGATGCAACTTTGGAATACCTATCTTAAAAGATAATTTTGATTTTTGAAAAAATATTGTCACATATAATCTCATAAGAGCATTAATTCTTTCCGGAAATGTTTTTTAGTGCGTTCCAATGTCATATTAATTAGGACGATGTTGGAATGCACGAAAATAATTTCAGGATATGAATTAATGCTGGAATGCAGATTCGGTAAGAAAATCGTAACTGCACAAACCCTAAAAGGAAGTAATGTCTACCTACAAAAAATTTCCAAGAAATTGTGTTGTTGTCTTGGTTACGGCTCGTGAACTAATTTTTGTATTGGTCATTAATGAGTGTCTTACGATTTTCATAGGTATTTACTTTTATTGCATCTAACAATTAGAGTCCCTGCATATTAATATTAGTTTAATATTATACAAGGACTCTACTAACAATAATTTCAGATGCCAAAAAAATCTAAATACTATTTTAAAATGGGTATCACCCTCTGTACTGATAATATCGAGTAATATCTAATGAAATGTTTGCAATGCACTAGCACGCTATTTTTTTATAGCCTAAACCGGTATTAACGACACACAAAACAGTTTGTAACTATCTAAGAACTACTTTACCCGACAAAATCGGGAGAATTACACAGACTCATTGCCCTGACGATGGGCTGCAACAAAAGGTTCCGGTAAAATGCTCAGCAAGAAGGGCGGGTTCTTTACGACCTGAGATTAGGGCTACGATCCAGTAAACGAGATAAAGATCTTAAATGTTTAGCGCCACCACTTTTGTTGAAAATCCGTTTACGTAAAAGTGGAAATCATAAACGGGGCTTAAAAGGTGTCTGCAGTGCTCGACTTCCACCAGCGGCAGCATCAGGGAACTTACATTTACTTCATTTTTTTCCAAAACTCCCCTGCATTCCTTACAAAGATACCACAACACAAGTAAGCATGCAACAGTTGAGAAATTAAATAAGAACGCACATGGTACTTAATTAAATGCAATCTATTCTGTTAAAACATGAAATAATTGTACAAGTATGAAGACAAAATGAAAGGGTTAGTAAACATTTAAAATTACTTAGCGAAAACAAAGTACATCGACAATACTAGCATTAATAATCATGAGTTTGACAACAAAAACATCAATTTCTACGGCGATATTTATTGAATGTTTATTAAAAGTGACACAACAAATCTCAAGTCAGGTGCGCAACGACGGTAGCTTAAATTACGCACGCACATCTTTCGAACATAGCACAAAAGGGTTTACAATGCACTATAAATAACTAGGAACAAACACCTGCATTGCGAAACCCAGGGGGCCTTCGTTGATGTCCGCTGAAGCTGCTGACGACTGGTGAAACAGCTGCTGCATGAAAGGGTGTTTACGGGAGACAGGAACAGGGCTTTACGACGATATTTACCACAGTTAGGAGTTGTTGTTCTTCTTCTTCTTCTCTATAAGCGAATAGCTTGTTACTCCAGCACATCTTTCTACTTCTTTCTTGGTCTGCCCGGTGATCTACTACCCCTGGGTGATAAGTCTCGAGCTTTCTTCACTATGCTGGTATTTTCGATCCTTGATATATGGCTATTCCATTCTGATCTTCTTCTCTCGACCCACTCCTCGATCTTCTGTATTTCGCAGCTTCGTCTGATTTCCTCGCTTCGTATGTGATCTCGTTTAGTTACGCCCATTATTTTTCGCAGCGTCTTTATCTCAGTTGCCTCCAGTGTTTCTTTGGTTTTTATTGTATCTGATCTTGTCTCAGCGGCATAGATCATGATCGGTCTTATGATTGATTTATATATCCTAACTTTAAATTCTTTTCTTAGATGTTTATTATGGCATACTGTGTTATTCCAACAAGCTGATATTTTTATTGCTTTCTGGGCCTGGTGTTCTACCTCCCTTACCAAGACCCCATTACTTGTAACCTCGATACCTAAATACTGTATTGACATCACCTGTTCTATAATACTTTCATTTATCTCTAATTTGCAGCGTAGCGGCTCTTTGCTGATTGTTAGAGTTTTTGCCTTTGTGTCCGACACTTGTAATCCAAAGTTTTCACAGGAATTATTAAACTGAAATAATAAGCGCTGTAAGTCATCTTCGTTATCAGCAATAAGGGTTGCGTCGTCCGCGTAACATATTAATCGAATTTTGTGGTTTCCCATTTTATATCCGCGATGGCATCTATGGAGTGTTGTTTTTATTATTTCGTTCATCACCATATTGAATAAAAGTGCGCTTAGTGAATTCCCTTGTCTAATTCCTTTAGTAAGGTGAATTTTGTTTGGTATAAGCCCCTTCGGAGTTTTTATGTGGGTATAGTTGTCAGTGTATATGTTCCGTATAAGGGATATCAGCATATCAGTCCATTCGGTACGTTATTTTCTTGTAGCGTATCTATTACTTGTTGAAGTTGTAAGTTACCAAATGTCTTCTTCATGTCGACAAAGCAGAGGAAAGCAGGCTTATTGAATTCTAATGCTTTTTCTGTCACTTGTCTGATTACAAATATTGCATCTAGGCATGACCTATTGTGTAGAAATCCTTGCTGTTAATCGCGCAGTTCTATTATTTCTTCTAATTTCCTAGCTATCAGTTTTGTAGTAATTTTGAAGCACGTATTCAGTAGGTTTATGCCTCGGTAGTTGTCGGGTGTTTGCTTTTCACCAGTCAACAAGACGTCGGGTTAAGCTAGAACTGGTGCCTTTAACAATCCGGTAATTAATCCGCTGAAGCGGTAATTGGAGGTTTCGCAACCCCCCGGTACGATTCTTTGATCACGACTAACTTATTTAACGTCACTTCAACTCCGACACTCATGTTCACAGGGCAGCAAAGGGTTTCCACGAAACGAAAACAACTCACAACCTCAATGGGTACAAGAATCAACGAAAAGCACACTTGTTAACTCGAGGCGTAAGCGGGAATGAATCTAGAAGACGCGGACAAACCTAACGGCTGTTGCCGCTTTCTAAAACGCATCTCTCTCTTACAACAACACGCTACATCTTCCTTTGCCCAATTGAAAGTATTGCGCCACCTAATGCGACATAAGACCAAATATTTCCGGGAAGCACCGAACGTTTCATTGCGACTTATTGACGCCACGTGGTAATAAAAGATAAGACGAAGGCACATTGCGTCACTCCGGCGAGAACCTAGTTAAATTTAGATTTGAAACGCTGCCGCGATGTAAAATACAATGGGCCGGAAACCGCTGCTGTATGCGATAACCGGAATTGGGTTTGGGAAACGCAACTAAACTTTTAATTTGGGTTTACATTATGCTGGAAAAAAATAAAACCTTAGATAAAAGTGCAGAAAAATGCGGAAAACGTAAGATTCCAAAAATTGTTCTCACAATTTTTTAATGTACTAGGTACCTATAACACATCAAATGTTCGACACAAGTTACTTCTTGCATTGAAGAGCAACACGGCAAGGAGAGCTTTCTTTGATGTCTTTCCACTTTTTCATGAGATCTTAAATGAGCTGGAAAACTAAAAATTAATGGCATAGACACTTTTTAAGCCATTATTTGTTTGAAGACAACTCCAAATAAGACGAATCGGTAAAATGTTCACTACATATTACCGTATGAGCATTTGGATTAAAATCATTAAGCCTCACAGTGTTTAGTGTTCACCCCACTTTCAATATATTTGGTCTTTTAAATGAAAATCTGTGAAATCGGATACCACTGCAAGGTTTCTCCTGCTTACTACAGTTATATACACGTCAATATTTCACCATTTTAAATTTACTCCAGGTAAACACCACACAATTTAATTAAAATAAAACATTTAACTACGTTGTACACTGCCACGTGCTTACGCTATATGTGAAAGAAAAGAACAGAACCCCGGATCACAGCATCTTATTCTTTCTAGCAGACGGACTGGTTGAGTTCATAATCGTCCACTGGCGTACTCGTTCCAGTTTGTATAAAGTTGTCTGTTTTCAAGCAAGAGTCGCGAATAGATGGCGTTTAAGTAGTCAAAACCGCCAACGTTCTTAAACACATTAGGTTTGTTCGTTTCTGAATATCTTTCTGAACTGGTGTGTACTATTGCAATAAATTTGAGAGAAAAAATATATTTCTAATTTTAACACTCTTGTAGTAGTGTAACGTTTTGTTCCTATTTTAAATGTAAATTTATCATAATGCGACATTATGTGCATTTAAAATTTCGCATCGCAACTTTACGAAATCTCCAGCCCGCTCGAAGTTGGAAACTCGCCGTTATGCGCGAATGAAACGAGGAGACATCCGCTGCGCATTTCCATTTCTGCCTTAATGCAACTTGACAACAAGGTATAAAATCAAATTTTCCGCCGAACTGAGAACCAGAATCCTTCTAGAAAATTTAGATTCAGATTCCCGAACGATATATCCGACTCTCTCATTGAGTTGTTATCCGTCCAGTGGATGAATTTACTTTAGGTAAATAGTCACCAACTTCCCATAATTTCGTAATTTAAAACGACGCATACCTAGAGATCAGGGCGCATCAAGACTAGCCAGTTCATATTCACGAAACCTTCCTAATTTCTTAATTTAAAACTTTAGTGTGGAATTGTTAATTTCTTAAACGATGCCGCCTTTGATTTTGCGCATACAAAATTTACGTTGCAGTTTCCATCAACAGTAATTGATTTAAAAAATACGAAGGCGTCAAATGCATGTTGAGAGGCATCGCAAATCGCAGGCATTTCGAAAATTACAGTGTTACTAAGACGAATGTGTCTTGGAATTTCTAGAGCGTTTATGTGCGTTAACTCATCTTGAAAAGACATCCAAAATTCCATACTTTCTGAACTAACCGGATCGTCCCAACCGATTTTTTCTTGTCACAGTATTTGCATTAGAAGCTTTTCTCTAATTATAATTGGTTGTAGAATGCCATATGAGTCAAAAATCTTGCTAATGCTTGATAAAAATTTTCTCTTTGTTATTTGTTAAAATTTTGCTATTTTTACTTCACGCTGCAAGTTTTTGCGTTCCATAATATTCCTAATGTCTTGTTGACACAAGATCCCCCCACTGTAGTATTTTCAATCTATTATTTTTTTCTACCTCGAATTGGCTTAAAATCCTGGGCTCGTTTGAGACCCACTTACGTAATTTAAACTCAGCTGACTCCAAAATTTTGATAATCTTCCTTTTAACATTCACCGCTTCTTGAATAGTTTCCTGACCACTCAACAAATCGTCGACAAGAAAAAACATTCTCTACTATTTTACCCGCGTTCGGATATGTTTCAGAATGTTCTGTGGCTAATTGTTTTAAACAGCGCTTCGCTAAAAAAGGCGAGGACCTTAATCCGTATGTGATGGTTTTTAATTCATAGTAATAAACTTCTTGAGTTGCGTCAGCTCTCCAAGATATTTTTTGAAGGTTTCTATGACTTTCATCTATCCAAATTTGCCGATACATCTGCTGAATATCGGTAATTAATACATATTTAGGTATCCTAAAACGTAATAAAATTTCCCACAACTCATTCTGGACTGTGGCTGCTACGTATTGTACGGCATAAAGTGACAAATCAGAGTCTGTCTTGCATGACCCGTCAAACGCAAATCTACAAAGTGTAGTCGTACTATTCTCCTTTATTACACGATGGTGTGGTAAAAAATAATGCAATTGAGTGTTGCAATCGGTTACTTCGCTGATACGCTGCATGTGACCTAATGTTTCGTAGTCATTCATGTACTCTATATATTCTTTGCGTAAATTATAATCTTTAATCAAACGTCTTTCGGTTGCGTGGAAACGCTTTAACACGATGTCCCGTGATTGTCTTAAACAATTTACATTTTCACGAAAGAGAATTTTAACAGAAAAACAACCATCTCTTAGACGTTTGTAAACGGTAGTAAGCAAATTTTCGCATTTAATTTCTTCAGGGGTCAATTTTTTCAGCCCGTCCCCTTCTTCCACTTGCCAAAATATTTCCAAATCTATTTCTAATGAACAATGTACAAATGTTTTTTGCTTAATTTTCGGCTGCGTTTGGCCATTTAAATTATCAGCGATAATCCAGCCGAACGCTGTATTTGCAAAATGGGTTTTCCCTTTTCTAAGAAGATTCGTTCGCTTGTCAAAGCTTCCCAAAAAAGACTGCTTCCAATTAAAATATCTATTTTACCGCTTTGACAAAATGCTAAGTCCGCTAACGATGTTGTTAGGTATACTAATTAATTTAGAATCAAAAGTACACATTGGCAAATTTCCCGTTATTGTATCGAATACCAAGCGTGTGATTACTCTTTTAAAATTATTAAAACGTGATTTAATTGTCACATCTACACAGTGTTCTGCGAGCGCTAATCCGTTTCCAATTCCACTAACAATCGTATTTAATTTTCGCTTTTCGAGTACTAAACTTTTACATAGTTTTTCACTTATACAGTGCAACATTGATCCACAGTCCAATGACACTCTACATTATCAAAACTGTCCAACTGGAACTGCTACAACAATGCAGGCTGTTGCTAATAAAATTTGTCCATTTTCGCTATTAATTACGTGACTTGATGCTACTACAGTTTCAATTGTTGTTGGCAATGGTTCTGGACTTTTTAAGTTATTTCGAATTTTCTAACGGCTACTACATTGGTGTCTTTGCTATCGCGATGCAAAAGAGTATGGTGTTTTCTATTGCACTTCATGCACCATTGTTTATATTTGCAAACTACGACCCTGTGATTCGGTTTTAAGCAATTTAGACACAATTTTAATTGTTTAACCCAAGTATGTCTTTCTTTGTAATATACGCAACTACTAGGGGGTGCACCGTCCTCTATAAACGATTTTAAATTTGTATTTGAATTCCTGTTATCTAATTTATTCTGGTTTAGTTTTCATACTGTTTCTAAATAACTTTGCGATTCTAAAACACCACATTTTCGTTTCAAGAAATTTATAAACTCGTCAAACTCAAGGAGTTCACCCTTATGCGGTGTCCCCTCCCATGCGCGTAATGTGACGTTATCTAATTTCCGACTAATAATGGATATCAATGCCCTCCAATTTTAACAATTTTAAACATCTAATATTTCGCCATACAGTGTCGTACAAGTGCTGCATCTGTATCGCGTTTACTTTGTGCAAATTGGGCAATTGAAATAGTTCTCGGATGTGATAATAAAATAAAACTTTTGAGCGTCCGCCCTGTTGTTGCTGTTATGCACAATTGCTTCAAATGTGTCGCGAAAATTCCTCCACTCGCTATAACTTCCCGAGAATGTTGGTAATGAAAGGGCAGGCAATTTGATTGCCGGCTCTATTGCCGAATTATTAGAATTTTGAAGTGATTGGGGTGTACGATTTTGCTCGTGCCATTACATCAAAATAAAGGGTTTCGAACGCTTGCCTCTCATCACTATCTACGTCTGTTCCTTCCCACTTAGCTGCTATATATGTTTGATGTTTTTCAAATCTATCTCTTATAGATTCTATTCTTGAGTATCTCATCCTTAGTTGTGTTAAATTTGAATCGTCATAATCGGAGCGAAATGCACAAAACACGTTTAATTTTTCTTTAAATTGGTTATGTTTACGAAGTTGTTTTTGTGTCATTTTGATTGACTATTAATTTCGAAAAGATAGCTGATAAGGATAGGATATTTGGTATAGAAAATGATGGCCACTTTTACTACTAAACTTGGTAAAGTTGCTTCTTTCCAGCGGCTGTGATTTGTCCAGGGTTTTCTTCGTTGCGTTGTTGATCCAACACGCCGACTATCGATTTTCTAACGTCTACATCGATTTCTTTTTTATTGTTGCTATTGAGACTAACTAACTTCGCTTGATGTCTTTACGTTCGACACGCACTTTTCATTCGCAAATATAAAGTTCTTTAGAATGCGTACCATAATACTAATCCGAAATCCGGTACGATTAGGACCAAATGTACTATCCTGAAAGAGTTCAGTAGTGGATTGTATGCTAAGACAATAATTTATTTTGGTAGCAAACGTTTTAAAATATACTTTATTTAATTACAATTACACGAACAAAAATTTTAGGTACAAAGGACGTTAAAACCTATAAATCTATGACACAGACCAGGGCTAACGTCGGTTCGAATCTGCCCTTTTAGATTTAGGGACTGCTAGCCATAAATGTCCAGATGTCGACGAACACGGAACCGGCACAGATAACGACGCAGTTTGTACACTTCTTCATACTAACCATACACATTAATTTGATTCTTGTAATAAAGCAATAGAAATATTTTTATTAATATCATTTATTCATTATTAATTAATTCAGTCATCACTGGTTCTACAGCCCTGGTAGGGCCTTGACCTTCTCAATCGCCTTGCGCCATTCCTTCCGATTTTGTGCTCTTGTCTTCCAGTAGAGGGTACCGATAGTTCTTGCATCTTGTGTTACACCGTTATCCCACCTGCCTTGGCCTGCCTCGCTTTCTACTCCCTACCGGTTCAGTACTAAACACGTTTTTTACAGGGTTCATTTCATTAACTAGGACGACATGCCTGTCCAGCGCAGTCGATTCAGTTTGACAAACGTAACAATGTCTCTTTCATTAACTTTATTCTTGTACAGATTATATAATTCAAAATTGTATCTGCGCTTCCATGATCCATTTTCGTGTACAGGTCCAAAAATTTTACGTAATACTTTCCGTTCAGAGATGTGTAGGGAGCTCTCGTCCCCGTTGGAGGTGGTTCACCTCTCCCATCCGTATGTTAATACAGCGATTATTAGGGTCCTGTATATTCTCAGTTTCGTTATTTGTGTAAGTCGTCTATTAGAGAGGTGCTTGGATAGGCCATGGTAGCATTTATTAGCGATTAATATACGACATTGAATTTCTTTCGAGACCTCATTGTTTAGATCAACTTGTGTGAATAGATAGATTAATTCCCTGACTGTTTCAAAGTTGTTGTCGGCGACTAGATTTTGTCCTGCATGACCGGCTCCAGTGCGTGACGTTGTTGGCATGTACTTTGTCTTTGCTACAGTTCCTAAATATTATAAGAGTTGAGCCAACTCGGAAATAGATGCTGATTGGCTGTGATCCACTGCGCATGCGCAATAAGTATCACTAAAAACTGCGGTAAATTTAAACGATACTATGGAAACAGTACCATGACACTGACAGTTTTAATGCCATAGAATTAGATAACTAAGTAATAAGATTTTTTTCCCAGCCGGTTAGAATAGTAGGCATTGCTCACCTCATCTGAGGTAAGAAAGTTCGTTTTTCTCACCTAGGTAAGAAAGTAAATCATGCAATTTTTATGAAGAGACTGTACCGCATGTTAGCTGACTGCTGACGCGTGCTGATTCTGACAGCTGACATATTGTTAGTTGACGGATAATTGACTTTATGACTTGTGTTACAGTCTGTTTATACGAGGAATTAGGAATGCATTCTGTGAGTTTTCACATCCTTTTGATGCAGATAAGTAGGAAACCTTAAGGTGCCCCGTGAGTGGCCCTTCATTAGAAGGAATTAAATTAACATCTCGCGCATGCGTCCTCACGACAGGAGAGGCTAAAAATCACTGTGCACGCCCGCGCTTTATTTTTTAATCCAACCAAAACTGCTTTGACAGTTTGACCTCAGTGGACATAACCTCAAAAAGTATAAATAGTAAAGCGATTTGTTAACGACAAAATTTTTAAGTTTTCAGAGTTACTTATGAATAAAACTGTTTAGAAACATTTTGAGAACAGCATAAAATCGGAAAACATGTTGCATATTTTGCAGGATATTGTCACCTTTAACAACTTTAACAGTCTGTTGAATTATTTTTATAGTGTCAAATTTTGCTCCACTGAGGCCGGCTGGGAAAAAATAGTATTCAAACTTCGTTAAGAAATTGCTCTTGCATACCTTGCGCAATTACAAACCTCGCCTTTGGCTCGGTTTATAAACTTTGCGCTCGGTATGCAAGACTGCACTTTCTTACCTTGGTTTGAAATATACTATTTTTTACTTGAAGAACTATTTGAAAAACGGTATGTAAGCTTATTTTATGTGCCAAGAAAAATGATTACTATCAAGCCTTTATCAAATAGGTGTGCGTACAATAAAGGGATGCAAACATCGATCGGAATAAGGATTCATATTGAAAAGTTTTCCAAAAGATACCAAAACAAGATTGGTGTGGTTAAAGAGCATAAATAGACCAAATTGGACAGGAAAAAGGATTATTATAATCCATGTGGTATCTGAAAATGGTTGGGTTTCTGGAGCACTGCTTTTGTCAGCAGAAAATATAAAAGCTGCTGCAGCCGACTACCACGAAGATATGTAGGTATGTATATGGAATTTACTTAAAAATTACTTACCTAATTAATTATTTTTCTACAGTTTTTGAAATGACGGGCTGTTGCATTTGTCTTCAAAAGTAGATTCTAATGAGGCCTTATGTCTCTTGACAGAAATTCCCAAAAACGAGAAGCAAAGAACAGAATAGCTCAAAGATATAAGCAGAATAAACTGAACAAGCAGAACCAGAGTATGTGAAATCCACTTTAATGAGAATCGGTGGGAAAAAGTGCTTGTGGCTGGCAAACGAAAACTAAAATCCAATGCTGTACCTACTTCGTTTACGTTGTCTCAACTCTTTATCAAAAGATTACTTTTACATATAGGATCCGTAGTAGATACCTAACAGTGTTTTCATAAACGCATTAAATTTACTATTTTTTGACATCAAAGTGACAACTAATTAAATTAATAGGTGACACATACTAAGAAAGACAAATCTGGCCTTGTATGCTATCATTTATTTTCGGAACAAAAATGGCCGTTGACATTTGCGTTGTCTCAACCCTTATCTATATAGGAACTCTGGCCTTTGCTGCAGGTTACATAATCTAGATTGAGACGCGGTGAAAATCGGAACCAAAATTAGAATCTAGTAATATTCAAGTTTCGTATTGGTAACATTTTTACATCTATCATATTGACATTAAATTGTTAACCTTATTTAAGCTAAGTTGTAACGTTTCGCTCGTGATTAAGGGCTACCGAATTTAATTTCAAAATAAAGGCGCTTAATCTTCGCATTTTTACAACAATCGAATTTACAACAATCGAAATTTTCCAGCCCGCTCGAGCCCCGAGTCCATAGGTCTGCGCCGATGATACGACAGATCGTCTAGTGCCCAATTTCCCCTACCGCCGTGAGACGCCCGGCGGAGCGCCTATAACATATAAAACTGAATTCGTTCCGCGGACTCTAGGAGATTATTCACAGATACTAGTCCGGGCCTTTAGCCGATTTACGCGGCGTCCGCCGCGGAAGCCCCCGCTTCTCGCGGACCAGAAAGCATACCAGAAGAATTCGAGCCAAATCTCGGACTAGTTTACCCCAGGTACCTGATCGCATTCTAATAAACATATCTCTGGTATATCGGACTATGTTTATTTGAATGGTTATATTTTTTTGCAAACCGAAACACTCAGCTTCGTTCAGTTCAGATCTGGAATCATCGGAATGAACTGGCCGTGCTAATTAATATTTCAGGAGGCTGACCCTAATCGTATGCGTGTAAATTAATTTATATCTGGGTTATCGCAATATATTGGTTTGCATCGTTTATGATTCCGGCAGCCCAAAGAGATTAGTTCGTTTCAGTTAGCGCTTTTCTGGATTTCGGCGCTCGTTACTTGAAGTTGTTTCCATTTTAATGAAGTCAGATTAATTATTAAACAGCCTCGAATATTTAAAATGCTATAATTCAAAGCCTTACTAAAGCTCATACCAAAGTTTACTTAAATTTTTACGTACATCGAGTATACTATAGCAAGATCTTCTTGAGTTTAAGATATTCGAGTTCTAAAACCTGTCCCACATTTCACGGGGAAGTAGGCAATTCCGGAAAGCATTGTAAAACCCTACATTTACCTGGTAGTAAAATATTTTGACCATAACATTGGCACGAGCCGAAATTCAGATAAAACTGTCTGGAATTTGACCCATACTCGAGGCCAATTGCTCATCCGGGTTATCACAAAAACACGCACGTGTACAGATTTTCATATAAATTAACCAATTTATAGGTACAATCAATTGCCTTCATATTTGAAATAAACCCAATTCACCCCGTTTATTTACACCGGCACGAGCTGTCATTTAAATTTGTTGTGGTGTTCCAGTTCTGCCAACACTGACTCAACAACATCAAAGACCGTGTGCAACGATGACCTCGGCGATACGCCCATGCGAGCTAGGTTGCCTACCTATACAGGACCAACTCTGGAATCGACATCAAATACTATAATATTAATTGTATATAATTCTGTGAATGATTTATTTTAAGTTATACATTGATGAATAAATTTATTTTCGTTACTCGTTGTTCTTTGAATCAGTCAAGGTGTAAATAAATCAGCCCTAGGCCCAAGTAAAGCTACCATTAATAATAAGAGCACAATTAGTTAATGTTACAGATTTACTTTACAAAATAAATAGAAACCAGCTACCGCTGCAGACCAGGTACCGTTATAAAATTACACAATAAATCAGAGGCGTACGCAACATTGCGGTATGGTGTATTGTCAATTCTTGAATGTTAAAAAGATTGCGGAAATAATGGTGTTAAGTTGAACAACCATGCTCTGCTAAACCTTCTATCCCAGCAACAGCAATTTTCACACTTTAAAACACAAATAATCTGTCATATGACGTTAGTCACTGCGCAAACGAAATCCCTCTACCCACCGTTACTGATTACCGTCAAACGGGGTAAAGCGGATCAAAATTTCAGGTTTTTTTACGATTTTGCATTGTAAGGTACGTAGTTAAATTTTGCAGAAAATATATATTATTTGTGCATTTTTCTGCTATCTGATCCACTTATTAGTTTTTTTCTGTAACGCATGTGTCACCTCGTATATTTTTTTTAAAGGTGATCCGCTTTACCCCATCGTTTGGGGTAAAGCGGATCACCTATATTATTTGGTTTTAAAACCACTTTGAACGTATTGCGGGTAAAGCGGATCACCTAAAAAATTTTTTTTAAATTGTTTCCGTGAATACTGAAGGAGAGAGGCAAAACAAGGTGAAATAAATGTAGAATCGGTGTTTCACAAACATTTTAATGAAAATAAAATAGTATTCTCTTATACAAATGTATTAAAGTGTGTAAATAAATAAATTATATATGTACATTTTGGCAAAATAATATTACAAAAAATTCCTTGAAATCCAAAATAAAATAAAAACATAATCATTTATAAATTCCTTGGACTTTTCGCACAGAACTTCGGACTACTTTAAAATTGAATCACAAACATGTCTAAATATGAATTCTCCCCTCCTCCCAGCATGTCCTACCACTTTCTCAATTATTTGACACTTTTTTATGATTGCAACATCTTTGACATCTGGGTAAACAAAAACTATTTGTTTTGTCCTTTCTTTTTTTCTCAACACATTAACTGTGTATTCATTTCCATCTTCGGATTCTATTTTGCCAATATACATCCTGTCTCTCTTATTTGTTTCAAATTTGATGATGACAAAATCCCCTACGCTTATAGTTCTGGCAATATCTTGGGGGTCATCTTCTTTTGACGTTGAAGGTGAATTTTCTTTTTCTATCATATTATCTTCCTCTCCTTCATAAACATTTTCTTCAGATATTTCGTTCAACCCTTCGTCGTCGCTTGTTTCTATATCTTGTTCCAAGTGATTGTCAAACTCGAGTTCGTCTGGCTCTGGTTCAATTAATGTTGGTAGAAGATCAGCTGCTCCAATGCTCTTTCCTGCTGAAACATTAACTTTTTTCCCTCTTTTTGGAGCCTGCTCACCTCCAGATCGCATCTGATTGAGATGTGTCACAATAGTATCGGACCACGTTGTTTCCATTGCTCTTTCAACATCTTGTTGTTCTTCCTGTGGTCTTATGCTAACAATTTTTCTTAAATGGAACGATGCCACAAGCCTTGAATCCTGCCTCAACATTGGTCGTTGTTTTTACTCCAATTTTTTCAATTGTTTCATTCAATAATCTTGGAAACACTGTTTTCGGCAACACTCCTCGATTTTTCAACTTCCATATTTCTAAGACATCGCGCCATGTGCCTTTGAATGGACGGAAGTATGCGACATCTAAAGGTTGAAGGAGGTGTGTAGAATTTGGTGGCAAGAGAACAAATCTAATGTTATTATTTTCGCATTGTTCAATAACGCTGATCGTCAAATGACTACATAAATTGTCACCAATAATGACTTTGGGACCATCTAGATTGCGCATGAAAGGTAAAACAATTGTTGAAAACCAATCTTCAAATGTGCAGGAATCGAACCATCCACTCGAGGTACGGTTATATCTTGAACCTGGAAACCCGCCTTCTGTCCACCCAGGATATAAATGTTTAGCTTTATACACCACATAGGGTGGTAGCAACTTTCCATCTCCTGATATGGCAAACATAACACTGGTGCTAGATTTGGAAGTGTCTATTATTCTATGGGCATGTTTTACCCCACGCTTTACTATAACTTTCACAGAACCCGGATTATCAGAGAAGTTCGTCTCATCACAGTTGATTATGTTCGACGGCAATACATCTTTCAAAGAGTCTTTCAATTCACTGAAATATGATTCTACAATTTCATAAGATACAGCTGCTCGAACTCGTTTCGTATTTTCAGCTAATTTTATTGTTAAATTTGGATGCCTCAGCATGAAAGTTTTGAACCAGTCTAAACCAGGTAAATTTTCATGGAACCTTGCCTCCCTCTTTCCACTGCGATTTAAATATTGCTGCACCATATACCTCACATCATAACTTTTCATCGGAAATCCCCATTTGGCGCAAATCAAAAGAATTTCAACCAATTTCTCCTCCTCCAAAGTGTTAAGCGCTGGCGGCCTACCATATGCCAAAAGTTCATTGTTTTTGTCATTCACCCATCGATTCAATGTTGTATAAGGAACTGCAAACTGTTCGGATGCTTTTCTCAAGCTAAAAGTTCCCCGACGTACCGCCGCCACTGCCCTTTTGAGATATTCTATAACGTAATTCCGATTCCCGCGCGGTCCAATCTTCTTCCGATAATTTCGAGGCATCCTTACGTCTGAAAGATAAATTCTGGATTTAAATAAACCCTGATCCGCTTTACCCCATTAACATACAATTTTTCATAAAAAAATCTGTAAGTACATAAATTTCCGGTCTGTACCAAAACTAAGGTTATGACTATTTTGCGGAAAGTTTATTACACAAACATGTATTTCAACAGATTCACAGCTATTTCTACTCACTTTGTACAACAGTTTGTTTACACCACTTGTGGAAAACGCAAAATCCGACACAAATTTTTATTAATTAATCTGGAACGATTGAACTAGGTTATAATATCACAACCGGCAACAAAATACCAACAGAGATCAGCTGATTAGTGGTCACATGCGCGGGCACGATTCAGTGGCGTGACTTTGGGGATGCACAATTATTAGTAAAATAGTGTACTAGTGAGCCGCTTTACCCTGTATGATCCGTTTTACCCCATTTGACGGTACTTGTCATTTAAAATGTAACCAAACTTTGTATGTTTGACAACTTTCCACATATTGCCAATTCATCAAATATGATCACAGCGCCTTTCAAGGCCTACCTTGAGAGTCAATCTAGTTTCTGGGACCTGTACATTTATTTGTAGTCCCATGTTTTCTGCTACAGTTGCTAGGGCTAAAACAGTTTCTTCAGACTTTCTTGCAGTTCTTGTTATTATGTCGACATCGTCTGCTTATGCCAGAATCTGTGCTGACCTAGCAAAGATCATTCCTTTGGTTTCAAGGTTTGCATCTCTAATGATTTTTCCAAAGCTATATTACATAGTTGTCATGCTAGTGCGTCTCCCTGTCGGAGTCCTCTACAGATCTCAAATGGTTCGAATATGTCGCATTGCATTTTAA
This sequence comes from Agriotes lineatus, assembly GCA_940337035.1. NCBI lineage: Eukaryota > Metazoa > Arthropoda > Insecta > Coleoptera > Elateridae > Agriotes > Agriotes lineatus. Next base: position 24,296 of record CALNHX010000720.1, on the reverse strand, counting down.
CTGGAGACGTGGTCTTAGCCATGGTTATTTTAACTGGACATATTAGTTGTTCTGGAACCCCTTGTTCGTTCATAGCTTCAAAGAGGTTTGGCCTAAGTATGTTGTCATATCTGGTTTATAGTTGTACGTTTCGGTCTGAATCCTGACTGGTATTGTCCGAGGTGGGCTTCAGAATATAGGTTTAGTCTCTCATTTAGTATGTTTGATAGTATCTTGTAGCACGTGTTGAGAAGAGTTATTCCCCTATAATTTAGGCAGTCTAACTGATCCCCTTTTTTATGAAGTGGGCATATGAGTCCTAAGCTCCATTCTACTGGGATTTCTTCCTCGGTCCAAATTTTATAAATGATATGCATGTACTCTACTAGGTTATTTCCACTGTGCTTAAATAGTTCTGCCGAGATACCATCTCTACCAAGGGATTTGTTGTTGTTTAGCCTTTTTCAGGCTGGGCTGCTACTACTTCCACCATTTTTGGGGGTTCTAGCTGCTCCTTGTTTTGGAACTTAAACTCTGTATTTCCGGTTGGTTCACCTAGCAACTGCTCTTACAAATATTCTGCCCATCTTGATAGGATGAGTTCTTTATCACTTCGTAAGTTTTCTTCTTTGTTTAAAAGGTAAGGAGAGAATCAGCTAAAAATTTTTTTGTAATTTGAACAACTTAATTAGTTCATACTTATTTTCTTAAACCTGCAATAGGTTATTTCATGATAAACCATGAAATGAAAAGAAAATATAAGTAAAAACAAGTATTAGTCAAGTATAAAAAATGTAAATGTAAACAAATATTTTTTACTAAGTTTAATCGAAAATCCTTCCAATGCAAATTTACCACAGGTAATATAAAGTTTAAATCATTTAAATCATAATTATTTCCCTTCTCTTTATAGCTACTCCGGAAAAGACACAATAACATTACCCAATCTAGGGACTTAAAACTTTACGATCCACGTTTTTCCAATTACTATCCACCCTTGTTGTACGTTAGTAATTCATCCAAATTAGTTTTGGGAGTTTTGAAGAACAATTGATTGTTCTTTTAATTTGTATGCTGTCATATTTTTGAATTGTAAGTGATTTCATATAGCAGACATTTGTGTTGATTTTTACATTAATTTATTTACTTCCCCACAGATTTTAAAATGTTATCACTAGTAATCCTTCCTTTAATCATTTTTTGAACTTTTCTTAATTATTTTTTATTAAATTTAAAACTTTTGCTAACATTCTTTTGAGGAAATTCTCTCATTACTTATATAAATAAAACCTTTTTTAATCCTTAATGTTAAAACAATACTTTTAAGTTTCAAATTCCTTAAGGTTTTTATGTTGTAATTATATAATTTTGTCTGAAGAAGCTGTTACAATTGCAGCGAAACGTAACTTTATTAGAATTATACATTTTTTATACTTGACTAATACTTGATTTTACTTATATTTTCTTTTCATTTCATGGTTTATCATGAAATAACCTATTGCAGGTTTAAGAAAATAAATATGAACTAATTAAGTTGTTCGTATAACAAAAATTTTTTTAGCTGATTCTCTCCTTACCTTTTAATTTTTGAACCCATCAGCTGTTTGCCCAAAATTTTTTACGTTTATTCCTTCTTTGTCCTTACAGATGTTAGTTCTCCGCTTAAAGACTTTTCTTGGTGCGTTTAATTATTAGTGAAAGTTATTTGTATACTTAGGCCGCGAAATAACTGTTTAGCGTACCGAGAAATGTTTGGCGGGCAAAACGAAGAGTTCACCAAATTATTCCGAGAAAGTCAAACATTTCGATGACTAAGTATACACAACATTATTTGTGCTAACGTCATGCATATTATAATCAAAAATACATTATTAATTTTTGTGCAACGTGCGGACAAGTTTACGGCTGCGAAATTCGTTTTAGCGGCCGCTACTAATAACTCGACTCAGGCTCCAATAATTATAGGTACCTAGTACAAGATAGCATGCACTTTATATGTAAAGAGGACTTGTTAAGGCCCAACTTAATTTTTTTTTCCAATTTTTTTTAAACTGAATATGTTGTTCTTTGGAACGCCCTGGAGGCAATAGCGTTGATCAAAATTAAAATGGTACTCTGGTTTTTGCAAACAGTGCTGTCCTATAAATAGGATGCTGGGAGAGTGCTTATTTGTGGTAAATATAGATAAAAATCGAAAATTGTGAAAATATGTAATATTATAGTCGAATCGACAGACGCGACGCAACAAGTGACTCTTGGAAAATAAATAGGGCTCGATAAACCCTTCTGCATCTATTTTTAGCCGGTACATACCCGGAACCAATCAAATACCCCGAAGTGGCCGTAAAAAATGTATATACACATTGTTCGCTAGATAGGTCGCTAGGTGGTAACGGGTTAAGCTTATTTATGCCTTGTAATTCTCGGAGTAGAGGTCATGCAAATGCTGAACCTAGAATAAGGGCTCTTTTTCAAACTGTAACAATGCCTAAAATGGAAAAGAAGTGATTAAAGCATGAATTGCTTACATTTTACAAAGTATACAATCAAGCCTTTTGATGAACTTGAAAAATGGGGAAATAATTTTCTTCATTTACGTGCACTCGGTTAAGAAGCACGGGTTTTTAATTATAAACTTCGAACCGCATTTAGTCATTTACTGGTTATGTAACTAATTCATAAATGTAATTATTATTTTTCAATTAAAAGTATTGATTTTATATACTCTTTCTATTACTTCAGAACTATTCTTTTTTGCATATTTCCGTAAAATGTGCATATTTTTTTTGTAAAATGTCTGCATAGTTCCTGTTTTTTATGTTGGATATTTGCCTATGTAAGTATACTAATAACAACAACCGTGAAATAGTAACGGCAGCAAAAACATGTTCGGTTTGGTTGCACAAAAATTATATAATTGCACAATCGCCATGAACTTAGAAGCGCGTATTGATCACTTTTTAAATAAACCAGCGCTGGTGTGTTATACTAAATTCTATAATGTAAAATAACACTATTAAGGTAAATATTTTAATACAATATTTGTGCACCTCAGCCTAGAAACAAAAATTAAATGAAAACAATAAATAATTAGATAAAAAGATTCGCCTTTCAAGAAATAAATTAATCTGCCTGCGGAATTTATTACAACCTTTACTTAATATTAGTTCCTATATAGTAGATATTTTTACTTACTTGTGGAATTTGATGGTTTTCCCTGACTTCCATACATTGGTAGAACCATAGGCACAACAGTGCTGTAAGAATGCTAATGTTAGAAAAGGAAAGGAGTCCCGTCTGTACCGAAGGACCTGTTCTAGCAGACTGGTTCACAATTCGACGACTTTCGCCGCCGGTTTGCGCTTTTCAGTAGTGTATACAGTTCACTGGATTCATGTACGCTACTGGCCATTGTACTACGCAAATTATTACCATAAAATTTTTGTTTCAACTTCATTTTGATAACAGAAATGAATAGTCAAAATTTATCAAATGCAATATCTGAAAACAAAATGCAAAACGAAATTCAGTTAGTTGCTTATTTTTTATTTTATTTTTGGTACTCAGCCAAAAGCCGTTAGGCTAATTATAAGCGTCCCTGTACATTTTATGGGGACTTCCAACCTCACTAACGACTGACATGATGTTATTATGACATCCGGGACCAACTATTTCCGTGGCAGCCGTACCACGAGGCGCCGAGAGAAGCAGCCATGGAACTCCAACCCAAGTTCTGACCAGAAAGAGCGTTGCTTAACTCTACTGATCGAACGTGAACGCTTGTTCAAGCTACGCATCACCCGGGACCTATTTACATACTTCCTATAACTCAGTTCTACTATTTTTACTTACACTGAATATCATGAAGAAGCAACAGTGGATGGTCAGCAACCAAGCTAATGTTGGGCTAGGGTAATCATAAAATATTATATAATTTTTTACAACGGGCGCCTTCAGGTGACACATCAGTTGAGTATGGTGACTTGTTGGTTCCACTGAACGGTTCTTGTTTAGTTTTGGTTAGTTTCAACTGTTGCTTAACATTGCCACCAGTAAAATTCTGCGCTGACTTTAGTAAACGAAAGTATTCTAATCTAAAATTTTGCACCTGTTTCGCACTCCGACGGAGTCACTTCACATGCTGTTTATAAAAATTAAAACACTCGAAACATGAGTAACCCCAAGTTAATTGTTTTAAATGATTACATTATTATTAGTAACAAATTGGTGCCAAAAAGAACAGGTATGCATATTTAAATAAAACTAATGCATATAAATTTGCATTTAATTTGTTTTTCAGCTTCAATTGAAAAGTTATCTCCAGGTGTAATAAATAAACTGTTGACAAAACGTATAAATAAATAGTATATTAAAGTATGAGTGGATAACAAGGTCTTTAAAACACGCGCGAGTTTTCGAGCACGACGGCGTAGCCGGAGTGCTCGAAATAGAGCAAGTGTTTTAAAGACCAGTTATCCACGAATACTTTACGCTATTTTTTATTATACCTCCAATACTGGAAATAAATTACGCACTAAAAACTTAGAAATAATTTTTGTCGTGATAAATCGAGAGGGCATAATAATATTGCTACTATAGTTACGAGAGTTATTTACGTTTTGGTCGCGTCCATGTCCGTTGTTGCATTCAGTCGTTTCCTTGACAACCTTTAACGCTCGGCGAGCTTTAATCGCCTGTATTCGCAAGCTCAGGCGTGCTTTAAATGGCGATTCTGATGCAGGTGTAATAAAAAATAATTTATATAAATTTGCATTACATTATGGTTTGTTTTAGATATAATTGAAGCGCCTGCATCTTCTTCCGTATTTGAAGAAGATTTTGGCGAAGGGAAACAATTACAGGAAGAAGTCAATGAGAATCAAGAACACATGTGGGAGGACAGTACTACTCTACTGCTATTAGATGAATATCGAAACCATCTCCAAGAATTTCAAAATTCAAAAATGAAAAAGAGGGTATTGTGGAAAATTGTAAAATCATTACGAGAAAAAAACTATGCCGATGTGGATGGTGCTTATTTAGACCAAAAATTCAGAAATATGAAAAATACTTTTAAAAAAATTAAAGACAACAACAAAAAAACAGTTACTGGTCGTGGTCGAGTAAACTAGAAGAATTACGATCGCTTTGAAGAAATATTTGCGACTGACAAAACAATTAATCCACCTAAGCTGATATCAACAATTGCAATGGACGATGAACCAGGTCCTTCAGTTACCGAAAATATTAACTCTGTAGGCACTCCATCTTCTTCGCGTAGTAGCACTCCTGACGTAAATGCTAAATCTCATACTCATTTGGATGCGTTTCGATCGCCAGTTAGAATTAGAGGAAGCAAGATTGGATGAATTGAAGGCAATGCGGTTGGAAATTACACAGAGCAATAAAAGAAATGAGGAGAAACTGGAGCTACTGAAACAACATTTGAATTCATGTCATAATAATAAGTAATTTACTATAGTTTGTATTTATTATCATTAATAAAGTTATTACAGCAAACTTGCTATTAAATCTATTTTCGCTCTTCCACTCACATCTTCATTTTCATCATCTTCATTAATATTCAGAAGCACATCATTATCACCTTGTTTTTGTATCTGATAATATTCATCGTTGTTTTGTTTTAACCCGGCATTGGTCGCTACATGAGCGATTCCCTCACGTTTTTACAAATTAATTCGCCATTTTAGTGCAATGTCAGGTACGCCCCCGCCATTTTTTTTAATCCTCACCCTATTCGTCAAGCGTCGGCTAGTGGTATTATTTCATGAAAAAACAAGGCACAGTGCAATTGTGGCAAGTAGTTTGGTAGGTGCGTGCGCTAGTGTGAGCAAATCGCTCATTACGCGACTAACCACGTTTACTTTTATATTTTTGTATTTGTTCTAAACATTTTTGATTTTACGATCTTGCCAACGAGCCATTTGCACGGAACATACCACATATACCTGCCGTAATTGTTTACAAGTTTCGGATGAGTCGGATACAAACTAGAGATGGAAGCAGAGTTTATATTATATCTTTTTTGGATTTGAGTTTAACGATTTGAGTTGTATTTACACATGGTGTAAAAAATAAAGTTTTGTATATTCAATGAATAATTTTCTATTTTAATTTTAAGGTATGACGTTAACAGATAATGCCACATTATGATTATAAAGTAATAATTGCCAATTATGAAAAACACACAAGTATACATTCAAAATGTCAGCTGTGAGCGAAACGCTCACGCGCGACCAACGACGCGAAACGAAACCTAGCGACTAATCCCGGGTTAAGATGAAATTATGTACGATGCATGCACTTAAATACCTTCCTCAATTTTGTCTGCTAATGGCATATCAATATATTTTAAACGTCTCCATTTCCTTGCAATGAAAAATACAGACTAAATAATTACAGTAAATTTTACTTGCATTATATTACCTTTGAGTAATCCAAATGCTCTTTCAATACTGGATCGGTTAGCAGATAATACATTATTGAATCTTGTTTGTGCTTCTGTGAGGTGACCGTTATCGCGATATGGTTTTAGTATATTTGTCGTTAAGGGGTAAGCTGTGTCAGCTAGTAAATGCTTCGGAGGTGGATCACCGGTGAGTTTTCTATACAATGGACTATTTCGAAAGATTCGTGTACCCTTCCAATCATTCATTCCAATAAATACATCTGTAAAGATGCATCTATCATCACATACTCCCTGAAGTATAATACTGTGCCGTTCTTTACGATTATAGAAATCTACAGCGTTATTTACAGGCTGCTTAATGTCTATATGGTATTCATCAATGCTGCCTATAACACCAGGAAAACCTATAACAAGTAAATAAGTAATTATTATTACCTACATGTGTTAAAGCTAATCATACCTATATATACAGCCTGTTCAAAATTAAGTGTGCACTATTGCTATCTCGGTTGCTATTATAGCTACGAAGTTGGTTAAATTAGTAAAACAGTAGCATATTTCGTGCCGCTTAAAATGGCGTAAACAAAAAAACAATTGAGCTTCGGGTTTTTGACATGTCAAAAAATGCATCTTTTTAATGGAATCCCCTGTATATTTTGACGTCAATCGATAGCCATTCTTCTTCTGGACAAAAAACTTCTTATACCCTACTATCCTAAAGTTAATAACAATGGAGATATACGCCTGTTCAAAATTGAATGTGCACTATTGTTAACTTGTTTATTATGAGAGCTACAACGTCGGTTAAATGGGCGAAATAGTAGTATTTTTTACGTAAATTACGGGGGTAATTATAAAAAAACAATTGATTATCGCATTTTTGAGATATTTAGCAAAATGGTTGTTTTTTATTGGAACACCCTACTTATACATTTTAAGATAAATATTTTGAAATATAATTCCAGCAACTCAATTAAACTTGTTTGTAGAGAATGTAATTTTATTTCAAAATATGGTAAAATGTATAGGGTGTTCCAATAAAAAAAAGTTTTGCTAAATATCTCAAAAATGCGATGTTCAATTGTCTTTTTTTTATAATTACCCCGGTAATTCACGTAAAAAATACTACTATTTCGCCCATTTAACCGACGTTGTTGCTCCCATAATAAACAAGTTAGCAATAATGCACATTTAATTTTGAACAGGCGTATATCTCCATTGTTATTAACTTTAGTATAGTAGGGTAACAGAAGTTTTTTGTTCAGAAGAAGATTGGCTATCGATTGACGTAAAAATATACAGGAAATTCCATTAAAAAAAAATGCATTTTTTGACATATGTCAAAAACCCTAAGTTCATTTGTTTTTTGTTTGCGACATTTTAATCGGCACGAAATATGCTACTATTTTATTAATTTAACCAACTTCGTAGCTATAATAGCAATCGAGATAGCAATAATAATAATAATAATAATAAACGTCTTTATTCTTTTCATTACTTGTACATAAATATAATGAAAGAGAAAAAAAAAGAAAAGAAAAGAAAAGAATCACAAGGTGAAGTTTAGTAGTGTAGGTACTTTACCGTACACCCTGCTCTACCACTTAAACCTTACCAATATATATTTCATTTATACATTAAGTTCCTAAACCTATAAATTAAATTACAATATATTATATTATTATTCAATGAGGCTGATCATAATAATTACTCACTATTTATATACAAAAGAATTTTTTTTTAAATTAGTGGTTATGGTTGAAAAACTATACAGGAAAAACACTGTAGGGTTCAAAGTAGCATACTGCTTCAGTAATAACTAAATTTGACGCGAGAATAAAATTTCAAATAGATGACGTTTAAAAGCTATTGGAGTTAACGTTTTCAATGAGTTGGGTAGTGAATTATATATCTTCGAGACATTATACGAGAACGAGCGTTCATACAGAGCAGTTGTGTGCGCCGGCGGAGCGATTGTTCTTTTATTTCTGATGTTGATATTATGAACGTCCGTTCGAAATGAATTTTTTTCCATGAGATAAGGAGGAGTTTTAAATAGAACAATTTTATGAAATAGACACGCAGACCATAAGTAGAACCGATTTTGCATATTCAACCAACCAATCTGAGCAAGCTTGTGAAATCTGCGAATACCATACACATACCTCAGACAGGAGTTTTGAACTTTCTGAATTCTGTTCTTGTCGATAAAACTTAGACCTGAGCTATATAATGGATTACAAAAAGTAAATTGAGACAAGACTAATGATTCACAGAGTAAAGTTTTAGTTTTAGTAGAAAAGTAATACCTATGGGGAAATGATTTCATGTTTTTGGAGATGTGACTGGAGAACCTAAATGAATTGTCCAGCAGCAATCCTAAATTTTTTACACTGTCGATTTGAGGAACTATGGTGTTGTTAATTATAATTTCGATGTTTTGTATATTATTGCAGAGGTGCTTTCTGCCAAACACCATTATTTGTGATTTTGATGGATTTAGAAATAAATTGTGCTCCAGCGATAAATTGAAAATATTTTGTAGATCCATGTTTATCTTCGTAACGCTGTTTAGGACATCAGATGGAGAAAAAGAATAATATATTTGTGTGTCATCAGCATACGCATGATAGTCGCAGAATTCAATACAGTTACTGAAATTGGATGTGTAAATACAAAATAGCAAAGTTCCAAGGATAGACCCTTGGGGAACACCAGATAATAAAGGGAAAAAATTAGATTTTTTCTCTTGTAATTTAACACACTGAAACCTGCCCGAAAGATAATCGGTCAGAAGCTCAATTTCAATTTGTGTAAGTCCAATGAAATGCAGTATAGCGCATAGTATGCGATGGTCGATTGTGTCAAACGCCTTAGTGAAGTATAACAGGACTAAGATAGAAAGCTTACCTTGATCAGTTGAACGTAATATGTCATCTGTAACTTTTAGCAGAGCAGTAGTGCAACTGTGCTGAGGTCTGAAGCCTGATTGGAGAGAAGGTAAAATATTGTGACTAGATAAATAACCTCTTAGCTGATCGTTTATTACATTTTCAAGTACTTTAGACAACACAGGAAGTATGCTAATCGGACGTAGGTGTTTCAGGTCGGTAGGCTGTTTAATTTTTGCGATAGGGATAATATACGCTTGTTTCCAGCAATCTGGGAATTTGTTTTGAAGTAAGCAGCTATTGATTATGTGAGTTAAGAATTGTATAATAAAAGGACAGCAGAATTTTATCATTTCTAGACTACTGTCATTTGGTCCGATAGATTTTGACTGTATTTCATTAAGAATAGATATTATAGTGTCTGCATTCACAGTATGGAATTCAAATTCAGTGTTAACGTTATCTTTTGTGTTGAATTTATAATAATCAATTAATTCAGTGCTAGTTGTATTAGTTTTTGGTATACTATTAATAAAAAAGTCACTTATCTTGTCAACATCGCTCAAATGTATGGGTATCGCTGTGTGATTTGAGACCCCAATATCAAAGCGTTCTAACTCTCTCCAGAGAGACTTGCTAGATTTTAAGTTACGAAATTTATAATCAAGATATGCTTTCTATTCGTTGCGTATAGCTGGAGTGGTAAAATTACGTAACTGTTTGTAATAATCCCAATGGCGGGCAAGCTTGGTTTTACGATATTTATTTTTAGCTTTATTTCTGAGAGACTGTAATAATCTTATATTATCAGTTATCCATGGTGAGTAGGATTTAGAAACTTTTCGCACTTGGACTGGGGCATGTAAGTTAAAAATTTCATTCAGGCAGGAGTTTAAAATATTAACTTGTTGATTAATATCGGGGTTGAAATATATTGAGTTCCAAGGCAATAAATGTAAATCTCTATCAAAATCCGTTTTATTGATATCATTTAAGTTACGTTTTTTAACAAATAATGTTTTAGGTTCAGGTTTCAGTATGTTAATATCACAGAAGATTACATCATGATCTGATGCATGAAAATTTCGTACTCCGGAGCATGAGATGAGATCTTTATCGGATGTCACTATAAGGTCAATTAATGTGTTACTAGTTGCAGTTAGTCTGGTAGGTTCGTTTACCATTTGAGATAGCCCCATTGAGTCCAGAAATGAATTAAAAAGAGCAACTCCGGGGTTGTCGTTATTTAGGAGATTGATATTGAAGTTACCCAAGCAGATAATTTAGTCAGTTTTTGAAATGAATTCAGAAAAAGTGTCTTCAAGCTCATCGAGAAATATTTTGAGGTCTAGTTTTGGAGGTCGATATACAACTCCCAAAACAAGACTTTCTGAACCATACTCTATCGAAACCCACAACTGCTCCACAGTCCCGCCAATTTGAATTTTATTAAACTTAATATTGTTTGAAATATATAATGCCACACCCCCTCCTCGCGATATTCTATCTTTACGTATTAAGGTGTAACCATCTATTGGAAATAATTTATTATCATACGTAACATTCAACCAAGTTTCTGACAAGCCAAAGATATCATACTTGAACTCCATTACATGACTTTTAAGTTCTAAAAAATTTGCTGGTTGGGAGCGTATGTTTAAGTGTGCTACTTTCAACCTATTAAACATATTTAAATGACAACCATGTTAGTTCAAATTGCTTATTGCAATATATTCTGAAATAACCAGACGTTAGCTTCTATTAAACTTAACAAAATCTCTATTGCAAGGCTACGGTCCCAGCAAGAACGATAAAACCGTGTTCTGCAAATATTTGATAATAATTACGTTTCAGGCAAATATATTTAAATTGAGAGGAAATTCTATGAACTAAATAATAATAAGTATTAAATAATACTAACTTAGCAAGTAACTACTACTGACAAAAAAAATATGTAGGCTATGCTAAAAAATAAATTATTATTTCTACTGCGATAAGACACACAGAGGAAAAATATAAATTTTATTGGACTTAACTACGGCACAATTGATTAAGAAAGAGATTTTACGCCATCTAAAGAGTGTACTTTATGCACTTTGCTCTTAAACTTAACAAAAACCATGCCATTGCTCTTGAACACATTTTTAAAACCGAACTTAGAAGAGGCTTTTTTGACAATTGCAAGGCATTCCCGAGTGAGGTCTTCGCGAATTATATATTGTGTCCCAGCAAATTTTCTTTTATTATTAAAAATTTGCGTACTTAACTTGCACACTTAATTTTGAATAGGTTGTATATGGCGTTTAATTCTGGGTAGAATATTGCCACTTCTTTCCGAAGTAAATAATCCACTTTCTGGGCTGGATTAGACCCCTGATTGTCAGTCTTCCTTTTTCCCTGTAGGGCAGGGGTGGCGAACCTTTATTGATCTACGTGCCATTTTTTCTAAAGAAATGTTTAATGAGGCCAGGACGTGCCATCAAACAATCTTGACTTAGTGATTAATGGGGAAAAATAAAACTAAATACTATCAACTTAACACTACTTATTTACAACCAAAAATATACATTTTGTACAGCAATTTAGTAACATTATGTTTATTTAAATTTTAAATGAAAGAAAAAATAATGCGACTTCTGCTGTTGCAAAAAAGGTGTAAGTAAAGGTTCAGGGTTATTTCAATTCCTCCAACTTGGAGCGGGCTGCTATAGGGACCTTGCGTCCCTCTTCAGCCAAGAACGGGAATTATAGGATGGGCGAGAGAAAGGAGGGGTGGAGAATGTAAGAGAGGTCAGGAACGGTGGAGAAGTACTGCCCCGGCATTCGCCTCAGAGAAGGAAAACCACCTAAAAACCTGCATCAGAGCAGACGGCCAGGGGTATCGTACCCGTGACCTCCCGAATGCTAAGCAGATGTGCTAATCACTACTCTACAAAGCTCGGCTGTTGTTGTAAATTAGATGCTAAATAACTTATATTAGCTTTATACTTTGCTACTTTTACCAGAATGCAAGCTCTACTGGAGTCATCTGACAAATGGTTTCTAAGCGAGTCTTTAATGTTATTCATTTATGAAAATAATGACTCGCAGGCGTAGGTAGATGAAAATATTGTTAAGATAGCAAAAGCCAGCTACAGCTAAATGTGTCTGGAATTGAGTTCTACGTTTCCATAATTTTGGTATTGGCATTTTTACTCATATTACCTGACACAGTAGTCTTTCTATTTCATTTAATTCCAACTCTTTCCTTGTTTCGATAAATTTTGGAATCCGCCCCTCTCGCGTCGCCACCGCTTGCTCACTCCCATCCGTTCGGTCAGAAATTCTCGTGACATTTACCTATATCTGTCCAGCAATCTGTTGCCGTTCCGGCACCGGTAGCCTCGTTCACAATGAACTTTGTTACTATGACCGCAAATGTAGACGAAAAAATAAATTGTTTCGATTAGGTACCTACATAAATTCCTTAATTAATGCCGTGCCCAAATTATTTTGTCACGTGCAATCAATGGCACGCGTGCCATTGGTTCGCCACCCCTGCGTCTAGGGTTTCTGATGAGTTTTTGTTTCTGTTACTATCTTTCACCATATTATTCTGTTTTTTGCTTTCTCCTTCCATTTCTTTGTGTTCATACTTCTTAAATCGTTTTCCACTGCTTCGTACCATCTATTTCTTGGTCTCCCCCTTGGCCTGTTCAGATCAGGTTTCCATGTTGTAATTCCTTTGATTATTCTTGTATCTTCCGTTCTCCATATATGACCAAGCCATCCAATCCTGTGAGCCTTCATTATCTTCACGATATCCTCTCCTTCCATTATTTCTAAAATTTCGTGATTCATATATTGTCTGTGCTCCCCGTCATCCATTCTTTTTGTACCCATTATCGTTCTTATTACATTCCTTTCAAATATTCGCAACTGTTCTTCTTCTTTTTGTGTTGAACACATTACTTCTGCAGCGTATAATACCACTGGTCTTATTAGGCTTCTATAAATTCATATTTTAGTCTTTGTGTTGATTTTTCTACTCTGCAGTATGTCTCGATTTGCATAATATGCTTTATACCCCACCTGGATTCTCTCTTTTATCTCCTCGCTGCGGTCATTATTGTGTGTTAGTTGTATTCCTAAATAATTATACGATCGTACTTTTTCAAAAGTGTATTTTTCTATTTTCACTTCCTCTGTGTCATCTATTACTCCTCTCTGGCATTTCATATATTTGGTTTTATCTTTATTTATTTCAAGCCCTACTTCTTTTGCTTCCCTTTCCATACTTATAAAAACTTTCTTTAATTTATTCCAACTTTTTGATATAATTACTATATCATCTGCATAGGCTATGATTTGTGCTTCTTTATTTATTATACTTCCTTGTACATTTACTCCTCTTATTGCCTCTTCTAATGCCAGATTAAAAAGTGTGGTTGACAGTATATCTCCCTGGCGTACTCCCCTGTTGATTTCAAATGATTTTGTTTGTCCTTCCCTTGTTTTTACTGCTGCCTTTGAATTCCTCATTGTCATTTGAATACAGCGTATTAGTTTTCTTGGTATTGCCATTTTTTCCAATACTTACCATAACGATTTTCAGTTCTCAATGCAACTTGTGTACATTCATTAGCATCAGGCCATCTGATATACTGATCTCGTAACTGTATTATAGCATTTAGAATTTGTAGAAAAATATAATAGCCTGTTCCTTTTGAGAATCCGAATCTGTCGCTAACTGCTAAAAAGCTTTCCTGCTTAGCAATTAACCAGATATAAAAAAGCACTTTTGTTTCTAACGATATTGTAAGATGTGGATTAGGTATTAATGGTGCCACAGCTATACATAATTCAGTAACCTTTTGCTGAGACATTCGAAAATCGAAAGTGACTTTGAAATTCCGATAATGTATGTAGCCTATAATTAGGAATAGTGTGAGCTACATAATTTTAATTTTATGTTGGTTTTTGTGTGTTTGGTATAGTATGTACTGGTGCAGCTAAATTATTCACAGCAATCTGAATAGCTTTCCAGTTTATACCATCGTCAAATAATTCGTTTAATAACATATTATAAATTTTTTCAGTATTGTTTATTTTCAATACCAGTTACCAGTGAACTCTGACGTAACTGGAAAGAACCCGACCGAGTGCGAAAAGCACGCAAAACTGTGTAAGGGCAACAGACTGAGATGGAACGATCGTATAAGATCCCTATCTCTGTTTTACACATGCAAGCAAATGGCAGTTGTACGGATCATTTCCAATTTATTAAAATTTTTTGTTATTCTGATTAGCTTGTATCTGTGAAAAGGTTTTTAGTTGTTGAACTACGTTTACATCAAGCAGTTTGTGTATTTTGTTTATAGCAAAGTGAAGCAAAATAGTGCCAAAACTATTGTCCAGGTGTTGTGTTTACAAACTGAACAATCATGGTTCTTAATTGTGTAGCTTATGGTTGCAATATTGTACAGGATGCAAGAAAACCAATTTCTTTTCATACGTAAGTTTACAGTTTTTTTATTGCCTAAAGTCTATAAAATCGTTATTGTATTTTAAAATTTAAAATACTCATAAAATGTAGTTAACCTATAAAAGTGAAAAAGTATTTAATAAATTTTGTTATTAATTAAGTATAGGTTTATTTTAGTTTTCCATTCAAACGTCCAGAGGTTCTGGAACTTTGGGTGAAAGCAATAAGAAGAGAGAATTGGTTGCCTTCCAAGACGAGTAGGCTGTGCGGGGAACATTTTTTACTTCCTTTTACTAGAAAGGAAGTATTGGATTCACCCCAAAAATTCGAAATTGAGTTTTCAACAGATCTTCACGTTTTAGAGTCCCCTGAACCCAAAAAACATATTTTTTTATTGGTCTGTCTGTCTGTCTGTGTGTCTGTTTGTGTGTCTATCTGTGTGTCTGTGTGTCTGTCTGTGAATAGAATATCTCAAAAACGGAAAGAGGTATGGCGTTGAAACTACATATATACGGTTTGTGTACTATGTAGATGCGACAGCAAGCTTTTGAAGAAAATCGCATAACCGGTAGTAGGTGTTTACTCTTGTGATTTTTAAGTGTTTTTCGATACTTTCAAAAACGGCTCTAACGATTTTTTTTAACTTTACATTTTTATTACATTTTTAATGTGTATTGATGTGAGATAAGTGATTTTCCAGTTGAATACTTCTAAAATGGGTTTCTTTTGTTTTTTTTTAATTTTTTTTATTAACTCCTATTTTTTTGTAAAATTTGTAACTTTTTAACAAATGCTTAATAATTTATAATCAAATTTTTGGCTAATTATAAGATCACTGTAAAAGGAAGTTGTGTGCTTGTATTGCGCCAGATTTTTATCTGTGGATTACCAAATCAGGCCAGGATATAATACTAAATTACTGAAACTTGATGTTGTGCCAAGTATTTTTTCATTTTCAAAACATCCTAGAAACTGATTTCTACTGTCGCTTGTGATTGATTTAAACCACAAACATGTTTTTGGTGTGGAGGAAGCATATATTTAAATACAGATCGTCCGAAATCCGTTTTGAACATAGGAAATTAATCAGTGCGACAAGGAAGACATAAACAAAATGAGTAGCAGGACAAATATAGAATGTTATCATGGCTAGGTACTGTAAGAGTAGAGCCTTTGGAGCGTTATATCTTACATAAATATGTTCTTATATACTGGTTGAAATAAAACGCGTGTTTACTTTATGAACCAATATAATGAACTGTTTATAAATTTGTTTTAGGATCGTTGCCTACACAATATGTCTCTGGCAACTATGATCCGTAACATTACTCCCCCCCAAAAGAAGAGGGAGGGAGGCCAGGTAGGAAAACTAATATAACCCCGTATGAGAGTAACAAGATTATATTTAGCTACAAAACCTCCTGGATCTTTTCAACAATCCTTAAAAACTAATAACAATAACTCATAACAATAAATAATAACACACACTACACACGTCCCTGGAGATATCTTGTTGGGCGTCGGACTCCATCTACTTTGCAGATGTAAGCTGGAAGAAATGAAAAAAAAGGAAGCGTGTATAAAAATAATATTAACGTAACAATAAAAATTAAATAAAACAAAAATAAAATATAGTCTAGAAAGTAGGCAGGTTTCAGTCTGTCATAGCTGACTGTTCCGCTGATACCTTCCAGCGACATGTATTTTTCAGAACGGTGTGCAATTTTAAAAGAGCCTAGATAATTGGGTTTGATGCCCCTAGTATGCGTGCTGTTTCTGAGATACACGTGTGTGCATGTTTCCAGATCTTTATTAACGTGAGTACTGGTAGTGGGGTAGTTTTTTGTGAAGAAATATTTATGCCTTCCAATTGATTGTTTTAGATTGATTACGAATGATGACATTATTGTATCTGATGGTTGAGTGAAGTGATTCTCATCGAAGAAATCATTTGGTAATCGAAGAATTCTACCGTATAACATTTCTGCTCGGGATGCTTGCAGGTTTTCTTTGATGCTGGAGCGTAAAGAAAGTAAAATCTACGGAATGTTGTCTGGCCAGGCATTAATGCCTGTTGCGGTGTGATTGCATTTTTTAAGGTACGATTGAATCGTTCAACGATTCCCTGGCTGATTGGATGATATGTGCTTGAACGGAGAACTGGAGATAGCGTGCTTGGAAACTGCGCATGCAAGAGTGTCGATGGCTGTGCAGACATGTGTGCCAAGAACTGTGTACGCGCATGCAGTGGTCGCCGCACGCCGCGACGTGAGAATGGGCACTCGCATCAGTGTTGCCAACCGTATTAACTCAATATTCCGTAGATGTCACTAAAAAAAATCCGTAGAAATCCGTAGGTACCAATTTCAAATCTGTAGAAAAATCCTTAAATATTGACTATAAAATACAGCAGTCTTAAATTGTTGGTTATAAAATTTCTACAGTATATAAAAGTGACAGAACATAAAAAATAAAATACAAATAAGTAGAATATGTATTATAAAAGTAACAAAATAACAAAAAATAACTAAATCTATGTTACACACATATAGCAGCGTACATACAACAAACAAGTAACTCATGCCAAATGTTGAAACCTGTCTAGAGTGCCTGGGACAGTAACTCGGGGGGTATTTCTAAGCTTGACTACCAGATGGCAGCACAAAGTTCTACCAATTACAGTCCCTTTATATTCAACAGTTTGGCCATATGAAATGTCACTTATGACATAAGACAGAATATGGCCGCCTCCAGTGGCGGGCCAAAAGCAGTGGCGGGGTTAGTGTTGGAAAATAGTTTAATTAAATAAATGCTTAGTATAAGTAAATATATGACTAAATAGTAAAACAAACAATGTCGTATCAATGGGATATTATAAATTTTATTTACAGTTAGTGCTCACATAAATAATAATAATTCTACAGAACTTAAAGTGATCCCAAAACTAATAAAACATTGAGCATACAGTCTAAGACGCTTAAAATTACTTTGCATAACTTCCCACTTAATTTATATGGGCTACATTGTGCATTGCCACAGAAGTACAACTATATTTGCTTTGTTGTGTATTTTGCTTTTTCGTTTTCGTTTCAGCTATTCTTAAACGAACACCGATAACTTTGGATATAATAAACTATTCTAATTGATTAAAAGTTGCAATATGTTTTACATCAACAATATGAATTTTATTTATATAAAATGCTTTTACATTTAGATTCTATTCATACCTTTTATGTTATTCTAATATGTTTGATTAACCTGTTTGACCACAAGCCTCGCTTTTTTATTTATAGGGAAGCTTTTCATCTTAATACCATGTTCAGACCTATTTTTGCAGTCAAATGCACAAGACTCCATACCTAAAATGTAAACTTCGATAAAATCAGTTTTTGGACGGCCAATGTTATTGGTATTTTCAATGGCTGTAGGCTCCGAAGCAGACGATGAGAAAGTAAATAATGTTAGAACAGCATTATCCTTAAGTCTTTTTTGCCACCAACTCGTGCTTTTTTACACATACAATCTGCAAAATGCTTTTCGCAAATTCTTGAATTTCCATTTGGGTACCAATTTTCTCTATTAATTTTTTTGGTCCATAAGTTTCGCCTGTCCCTATTCTTGAGGAAAGTTTCCGTTAGCACACATTTTTCATATTTGCGTTTGCATCCGACTGCACAGCAATACCTCATATCTGAAGAAAATTTTTGAAATTGATAAATTTCTTTAAACCTTGTCAGCTTACCGTTAATAAATTATAGTTCTAGTTGTTTCTAAAAATTATGATCAGTTTTTAACTATGTACTCGCATTTTGAACGATTTTTGTTGATTGAATGTCAACTTATTCTATTTGCATAAATGTGACTTTGACATTTTTGAAATTTAAATCTTATTGTCAAAATGACGCAAGACATAAAATGGCGGCACCAATGGGAATCGTGACCATATATGGCCAGACTGTTAACGTTAGTGTATATAAAGCGACTGTACTACCAATCAGAGCCAGTTACTGGCTCTGCTACCAATCATATATGATAAAGTAGTGGCGCCATCTGTTACTACTATCGGAAAGTACCCCCCAGAAGCCGTTTGAAGAGGTAGGTATCGAAAGATTTTGGATTTTTGTACAAGAGGAATATCCGGCGTGTCATGTAAACGTTAATTTGCGTGTCATATTTTTTTGTTTATTTTTATCTCTAATATGAGCTTATTTGTTGGACAAAAATATATTTTTTGTATTGTTCCTTTAGTAGTTTGTTTAATTTCTTTAAAAAACCTTCCTTAGATTCTTAGATAGTGTGTGAAAAAAGGGATTACTTTAATATAAACATATTTATAGAGATGGTGTTCCGCTTATTTCCTGTTGCTACCAAAAGTATGCGCCACCACAAAAAGGTTGAGAACCACTGTTCCAGGTTATCTAAGCCTAAACAAACGAGAAAACTCCACAGATGCACGCATTCCGCCGTGAAGTTGGATATTTGACGACGCGACACTGCTGGTCAGCTGGTGTCAATACACCACTAACTACCACCTTAATAAATTTGTAATCACTACAAGAGCCTATTCCTCACACTATATTTTATTTTTAGGTATGAAGTTTAGGATTACTTCTGTTAAAATTAATTCATTTAAACAAACTCAAACATTAAAAATCCGTAGATTTATTACCGAAATCGGAGATTCGTATTTTGAAATAAAAATCCGTAGATCTACGGATAAATCCGTAGGGTTGGCAACACTGACTCGCATGCATGCAGGACGCACTTGGTCGACATGTGCCATGGATGTGAGAACATCGAAAGCGGAAAAGGGCTGTGCAAATCGTTGACAGACAGACGGACAGCCGTTTTACGGAGAATTTTGTGAAATGGGTCTTTGTTTGAGATTAAACCATAGGATCCATGCTGCTACAATCAACAGCAGTAGGTCCACATGTATCGGACTACGAGCGTTGCAGGAAAATGTTCGAAGAAGAGCGAAAGGTCAATTTTAGCAGTTTTAATATTACATAGTTATTGTACTTTCATGCGTTGCGATATGCAGCGCGAACGAAGCTTCCTTGAAATGTCACTTTTGACAATTGTCAATTGAAGAAAACCTATCACTTGCAGTCTGTTAAAGTCTGCCAGAAATTACCGATTGAAGTTTATTTTACAGTAATACTGGTGTAGTTCAATGTAAGTGACATTTAAAGCTTAATAAATGTAAACACTTAGCTTTTGGTTAGGCTGTTTTCACTGCGGCAGAAGGCATCCGGGTTGGATCTGGAGGGTAGATGGGCATGCGCCGCGGGCAAGTTTGGTTTGGGTCTGGCAGATGAACCAAGTATGCTCCAAAGAGTTCCAGCTCAGCTGGTAGGTTAGCCTTGTACAGTTGATGGTAGTTACACTGTGCGAAAGTATGGCAGGGTGTCAATGTCAATTTTCTAATTTGTGATAACACTTAGCTTTTGTTAGATGAGCTCCAGGGGACTACACGACACAAGCGCAATGTGCTGGAGAAGACGGGTTCAAAAACTCGGTTGCAGCTGCGGTAGTTCACACAGGAACCGGTTGCTTCAGAGGATGGGAGGTATGATGTCCATCACACGATCAGTGGTCACCATTTGTAAGAGTAGAGCCTTTGGGGCGTTATATCTTACATAAATATGTTCTTATATACTGGTTGAAATAAAACGCGTGTTTGCATTATGAACCAATATAATGAACTGTATATAAATTTGTTTTAGGATCGTTGCCTACACAATATGTCTCTGGCAACTATGATACGTAACAGTACATTTTTAATAGTTATTTACTATACAAGTGGGATAACAGCATCATTAATATACATGTATGTAAGTTACAAACGAGTGCGTAGCACGAGTTATGTAAGCACACAAGTATATTAATGATGCATTATCACACATATATTGTACAAAATTTTATCTACGACTGCCTAAAATTGAGAAAAGTGCATTGAAAGAAATGTCAGATCTGTCATTTTCAAAAATATTTTAGTAGGCAAATGTCATTATGTCATTCGACACTATTTCAGTTATGTAATGAAGTCATTACACAACTCAGTTGCGTAATGAAACCATTACATAACTGAGTGGTGTAATGAGCTTCATTACCTAACTGAAATAGTGTCAAATGAGTGACGTAATGAGTTACTTATCCCACTGGAGTAGATAAACTAAAATTAAGTCATTATAATGAAACAAACAAACAGTTCTGTCAAATATTTTATCTGTCATTAAGAGTACCTACTTATAAAGTGGGATTTAAATAATTAAAATAATTATCTGAATAGTAAACAATAGTATATTTAAACCTCAGTTTATACTCGTAATGGCAGATAAAATATTTGACAGAAGTGTTTGTTTGTTTCATTGACTTAATTTTAGTTTAAAAATTTACCTAGCCATGATAACATTATACCTTTGTCCTGCTACTCATTTTGTTTATGTCTTCTTTGTCGCACTCATTAATTTCCTATGTTCAAAACGTATTTCGGACAATCTGTATTTAAATAATTATATGCTTCCACCACACCAAAAACACGTTTGTGGTTTAAATCAACTGGTGTGTCGCTTGAACGCGCGCAATGTTGTGTCAATCACACCTAATCTATTTCAAAACAACTACTTAAACACATTCAATGAGTTCCGCAAAAGAGTATTCATGTTTTTGGGATTATTTTAAGTGAAAATTTTTGTACCGTCACATATTTCAATTGTTTTTCTAGAAAATTAGATTTAGCAGTAAAATTAAAGATAACAGTAGTAACGACTGCCATTAAGAAATTGCAATTATAAATAACTTGCCAATATCACACAGACGACTGGTTATCTGAACCAAACTGCACAGTTACGGACACATCTGGATACCACAACAGGTAAAACCAACTGGTATAAGAAGTGTTATAACAGAAATGTAAAAGGTATGAAAGAATTTTATTTGGCTGATAACATATTGTTAAGCAGAAGTAAAAAATGGGAGCCTGATAAATTATTGTGTAATCATAGTTCTTCCAGATCTAATGTAAAACAATAAAGGGCAGCTATTAAGACCAATTCAAAACGATTTCAGAACTGAGAATAGCTTAGCAGATCCTGAACATATGAATGATAATGAAACTTCTAATAGGTAATAATTATACTGACGTAACTGTTCACCCTTATGTTGAAAATTCACATGTACCAACTGTAGAAGGAACACCGAATGATGACTTAAACAAAATCAATGAATCTCAAGCTCGTCGCAGTAAGAGGCAAGTCAATAAGTCAAGCAGGTTTTATGATTTTGCTTTCTATTAAATGTAATAAGAAGGGAGATGCAGCATTATGTTAAAGTTATAAGGAGGTTAGTAACAAGGCGAGAGGCCGAGCTTAGCATGGCGTGGGTAGCGTTATGTTAGAATATATTGAAATATTATAGTAACTAAGTTCGGCTTCAACGCCATCTATGTATGTATATAAAACCAGTACTGATGATGTCATAATAAAGTTCTTTGTTCAGAACTCGCAGCGTACGCTTCGTTTAATTTAACAGGTTTTGGACCCAGTGTACAGAATTTAGTGAAAAATGGCAGTTAATCTTTTAGCCAGTGTTCCTAAGTTAAAGGGCAGAGAGAATTACAGCGACTGGGCGTTCGCAGTAAGTAATTTTCTGGTGTTAGACGATTTAGCAGATTGCATCGAGGAGGACAGCAAGCCGTCAGATACCAAAGATGCAAAAGCTAAAGCTAAATTGGTCCTTTCAATCGATGCTTCTCTATATGTGCATATTAAGGAAGCAGCGACAGCAAAAGAATTGTGGAAAACACTTAAACAGCTCTTTCATGATTCCGGCTTCACGCGAAAAATAAGTTTAATTCGATTGTTAATATCGATTAGGCTCGAGGATTGTGATTCCATGGAGGCGTACGTGAATCAAATGATTGGAACAGCACAAAAATTAAAAGGAACAGGATTCAACATCGATGACAATTGGATCGGGTCGTTACTGTTAGCAGGCCTGCCAGACAAGTATTCGCCCATGATAATGGCGATAGAACACTCCGGCATTGCTATAACGACCGATAAAATTAAAACTAAATTGTTGGAACTTGAACCGCTTGGGAGGATAGGCAGCAGCTCGAGTCCTGGCAGCGCGTTTGCAGGCACGAACAGTAAAAACAGTGGTGCCAACAAGAGGAACATAAATGTCACCAAGAAAACTGTCAAGTGTTACCGATGTAAACAAATTGGGCATTTTAAGAACAAATGTCCGATGATCGAAAAAACGTTTACTTCAAATGCATTTAGTTCGACGTTCTTAAATGGACAGTTCAGCAAACATCACTGGATTGTGGACTCGGGGGCAAGTTTTCATATGACAATGAGGAAAGACTGGCTGCAGAATATTACTCCAGAAACCAAGGTAAGGGAAATCATGGTAGCGAACAATGCAAAAGTGCCAGTGGAGTGTACTGGAGATGTGAATGTAACAACTGTGGTAAACAGTAGACGTTACGACATCGTTATAAGTGAGGCTGTGTATGTCCCTAGCTTGGCGACAAATTTATTGTCAGTTAGCCAACTTGTAAACAATGGAAATACAGTGAATTTTGAGCAAAACATGTGTAAAATTTACAACAAACAAAAAGTATTGGTGGCCACAGCTACTTTGATTGGCAATGTCTATCGATTAAACACTGCAAATACAAATGATTGTTTTTTAGCATTGTCAGCAACAGTCACTGGTGAAACTTGGCATCGCAGGTTAGGACACATGAATTACAAGGACCTAGTGAAAATGCAGAATGGTGCTGTAGAAGGCATGCAATGCAAAGGGCAAGTAAACGTTAACAGCAGCAATAAATGTGTAGTGTGTTGCGAAGGTAAGCAGCAGAGACTGCCATTCAAACATCAGGGTTCCAGGGCAACTTCGGTGTTAGAAAGAATACACACTGACATCTGCGGCCCAATGGAAAACAGGTCAGTAGGAGGTTCGAAATATTTCTTGCTTTTCGAAGATGATTTTAGCCGCATGACGTTTGTTTATTTTATAAAAAATAAGTTCGAAGTAATCGAACGGCTTAAGGAATTTAAGAACCTAGTTGAAAATCAGGTAAATAAAAGAATAAAAGTCATAAGGTCGGACAATGGAGGGGAGTTTTGCAATTCAGAAATTGAAGATTTTTTAAAGAAATCTGGGATTATCCACCAGAAAACAAATCCACACACACCACAGCAGAACGGATTATGTGAGCGGATGAATCGATCAATCGTAGAAAAGGCGAGATGTTTATTTATTTATTTATTTATTTAAAAACAGAAACAAACAGGCTTTCGCCTAATTACAAGTTTCTGAAAAATAATAATAATAGTAGTAGACTAAACTAAACAAATAAAATCCTGAATGAGAAAGAATATTAGCATATAATCCTAAATTAGAATGAAAAAGAACCTGAAGGGATAAGGACAAAACAAAATTTGCTGTTTATTGAAATTTTATACTATTTAACTGAATTCTCAGACTACGAAGGGTAATGCCAAATAATTCG